>QXEO01000734.1:10803711-10879816 GCA_007115705.1 Dactylis glomerata
GGGTTAACTCGACAAATGTCCTAGATGAAGGACTTAGGATCGGGGAGATAGGGCGTCGGATGAACTCGAAGGTAAAGTTAGTCGAAATAGGTGTGTGTCGAAAGTAAACTTGGGCGTTCAACCTGGCTTGCTTTCAATCTGGCCTACACCGTCCTCTCCTGGCCCCTATATATAGATGGCCAGGTCTCGAGGATCGGGTAGGGTCCGATACATATTACAATATCGACATACGGTAAGAACTCGTATTCGACTATCATTACAATTGGGCCTAGCTTAACGGGCCGCAGGGGTACTCAACTAACGGGCTCTATTAACTATACCCTTGTCAGTAGCCCCTGAGATTCTGCCAGAATTGTAGATTCGGGTTGAATCTCTAATCTTCAAATCTTCGACTTGATCAATTCTTCGACTTTATCTTCAAATCTTCGACTTGGTCTTTCGACTTATGATAATTTGTTCGCAAGGGGTCTTGATGAACAAGCCTGACAACTCTGACGGATCAAGAGGTCAGTTAACTGCCGGAACAGATACTTGTCACCTACTTCAAATTCAATCCCCTTGGACTTGAATTCGGGATACCGGTCAAACCCAATCTTTTGCCGCATTTAGGACTTACAAAGAATGAATCCCAGTGGTTCTCAGGGTACCCAGTGCGTCCACCAGGATTTTCTTCGCGTCGTAGACACGGATACATGCCAGCAGAGCGCATCCATGTGCGTATACCGGGCCACACAGGACGGATCCTGGGGTCTTACCTTCGTGATAAATCACGACATTCGAGTTTCGTTGCGATAACGCAACTCGAGAATCTTATGTCGCAGCCAAGTTTTCGACTGATACAATTAAAGAAATTCGGATTTTAAATTAATCTTCTTCGCTCCCGATGGGAGTAATCGCTCTGCACTTTTGTCGACTATATAGTCGAAATTTGTATACTAACCCTTCTTCTTCCTCTATCGGGTGCGCGCTCAGCGCTCCCGATGGGAGTAGCCCCCGAGGCTATGTTTGGGTACTTGTAGTCAAGCATAGGCTCAAAGTTTATTTCTTCTTCCTTCTGTTAACCGTCTACTGTTTGCAAGCCCCCGAGTCCAAGTCGAGGTTTTCATATCATGCGACCACAATCTTCTCCCCTTGTTCTTTGATATTATCGTCTGCTGTGTGCAGAATTTAATTCCTATTGCAAAATATGTTGACGGGCCTTGTTTTAGCATGGGGGCCCGATAATACGTGCTTATAAATAAAGCACCCTCTAGCAAGGGTAAAAACCCTAATCAGATTCCTCCTCCGCCGCATCATCTTCTCCCTTCATCTAGGGTTTTTCTTTCTTCCTTTGTCCTCATGGCTGATGCAGATGGCTCCCGTCTGAATCTTGGCTCTCCGGTGGCGCCCCGAGGCCAAGGTCGCCCTCGTGGAAGCAAAAACAAGAACACCACCACTCTGGCCGCAGCAGGATCATCATCGACCGCTCCGGCTAAACGTCACCCTGGGCGCCCACCTGGTAGCAAGAACAAGCCCAAGGTGACTGGCGCTGCTCCAGGTCCAGTCGCTCCTCCTCCTTCTACTTCCGCTGCTCCTGCTGTGCCTCCTCGAATCTTTTCTTTCCTCTGCATCGCCATGGCACAGTGCCGCGAGATTCAGCGCCTGCCGCTGAGCTTCACCAACTTCATGGATGGGCGCGAACTGCGAGAGGCGGTTCTCCGCGAACAGTCTGGCAGTGGTGTCCCATACGAAGTGGAGGTGTGGTATGATGGCGACGGCGAGCAATACTTTAAGGGTGGCTGGTCGCAGTTCGCAGAAGACCACGACATCCACCAAGGCTTCTTCATGGCCTTCGATTTCCACATCGGCACGTCGAAGTTCGACGTGAAGATCTACGATGGCACCCTCTGCCAGAAGAAATATGAAGCTGAAGTCCACTTCCATTAAGATTTTGCTTTTTATGTAATATCGTCTGATAATGTCCTTGTTGCCATATTCTCTTGTAATGAATCTTCGTATTCTATGTCGATGTTTTTGCTAGTACCAAGAAAACAAATCATTGTTCTGAGGTATGCTTTCCATCTATCGGGTTCATTGTGAACCAAGAATATCGGGTTCCTTTGTGAACCAAGAATATCGGGTTCCTTTGTGAACCACAGTATTTGAATATTTATCGGGTTGACTGCGCAACCTTTCAGTGAAAAGAGTCTTCCAAGTCGTGATAAAAATTCCTTTCGTATGACCCGAGGGTTGAAGCCCCCAAGGCGAAGAAATAATAATTGTACAATTTTGTCGAGTTCAACCCAAAGAACCTGACCTGTGGCCTCATGTTCTAGGTTCAGAAGGTTAACTCGAATTTATTAATACCATTATATGCATTCTACGCGTAAAAACGTCGTAGCTGCTCTGCATTCCATGGGTTGCTCTCATCCTTCCCAGTCTTCTTGTCTTGTAGTCGATATGCTCCTCCAGGTATTACTTCAGTGACGATGTAAGGTCCCACCCAAGGGGACTCCAACTTGCCGTGGCTGTCTTGCCTGAGTCGCAAAACTAGGTCTCCCACCACGAAGGATCGTGGACGAACTCGACTACTATGGTAGTTTCGTAGACTCTGTTGATACTGCGTAGCCCTTTCTAATGCTTTATCTCTTGCTTCATCTAGTGCATCGACATCATCCTGCAATGCTTTTGTTGATGTTGTCTCGTCATATGCTGTCACTCTTGGAGCCTCGTGTGTAACCTCGACTGGAAGCACGGCTTCTGCGCCATGGACCAGGAAGAAAGGAGTTTCTTGAGTTGCTGCGTTAGGCGTAGTTCTTAGACTCCAAAGAACGGAGGGCAATTCTTCTACCCAAGCGCTCTTGGCTTTCTCAAGAGGTGCTAAAAGCCTCTTTTTTATCCCATTACATATCAGGCCATTGGCCTTTTCGACTTGCCCGTTTGTCTTCGGGTGCGCCACAGATGTGAATTTTAGTTTTATCCCTAATCCTTCGCAGTAACTCTTGAATTCCTTTGAAGTGAAATTTGTCCCATTGTCTGTGATGATGTTGTATGGTACACCAAAACGAAAAACTATTGACTTGATGAAGTTGATTGCTGCTGTAGAATCTTGAGTTGTCACCGGGGCCGCTTCTACCCATTTGGTGAATTTATCGACTGCTACTAGCATGTAGACATGCCCTCCTGGCCAGGATTTGTGCAACTTTCCCACCATATCGAGGCCCCATTGTGCAAAAGGCCAAGATAATGGTATCGTTTGTAACTCCGCTGCTGGTGCATGCGGTCTAGATGCAAACCTTTGACATGCTTCACACTTTCGAACTATATCTTTTGCGTCCTCGATGGCTGTTAGCCAATAGAATCCTGCTCGGAAAGCTTTTGCTGCTATTGCTCTGCTGCTAGCATGATGGCCGCATACTCCACCGTGTATGTCTTGTAGTATCTTTTGTCCTTCTTGTGGCATTACACAACGCTGCAGAACGCCCGTAATACTTTTCTTGTATAACTTCCCCTGCAACACGACAAACGCTTTCGATCTTCGAGTTATCCTCTTGGCCTCCACTGCATCTTCTGGTAGTTTTTTATTTATCATGAATGCAAGATATGGCTGCATCCATGTTTCTTCTATCATCATGACCTCCTCTGGTTCTGATGTAGCCCCCGAGCCTGCTGTAGTAGTCAAACTTTTTCCACTTTTTATTGATCTTTCCACTATTTCCTCCCAAAATACTCCTGATGGCACAGGTAAACACTATGACCCGATATTTGCTAAATTGTCGGCTTCTTCATTGATGTTCCTGCTTACGTGCGAGACTTCGCATCCATCGAATGTTCCTTCTAGATAATGGTACAAATTTTTGTAGGCCATCATGTTGTCATTGATTGTGTCGCACCTGTTCATAACTTGCTGGACAACAAGGTTGGAATCTCCAAATATTTTTAGGCGAGTTGCTCCACATGCTTTAGCCATCTTCATTCCGTGCAACAAAGCCTCGTACTCTGCTTCATTGTTAGAAGCCTGTGGAAAGCTCATCCTTAAGACGTACTTCAATTTGTCGCCATGAGGTGATATCAACACTACTCCTGCGCCTGCGCCTTGGACTCTTTTAGAACCGTCGAAGTACATTGTCCAAACACTGGATAAATCTGGTGGTCCTGTGCTCTGCAGCTCCAGCCACTCTGTTGTAAAATCTGGCAAAACTTGCGACTTGATCGCCTTCCTTTTTTCGTACGTGATGTCCATGGGAGATAACTCGATTCCCCACAAAGAGACACGTCCTGTTGCTGAGGGATTATTCAATATGTTCGACAATGGCGCCTCGTTGACCACTATAATTGGGTGCACCGCAAAGTACTGTCGTAGTTTTCGTGCGGTTGTGAAGACACTGTATGCCAACTTCTGATAGTGCGGGTACCTTTGTTTTGTCGGAGACAACACTTCACTGATGAAATATACTGGCCTCTGGATGCTGTGGGCTTTTCCTTCTTCGCTTCTTTCGAATACTAATACTGTACTCACCACCTGATGGGTTGCGGCGATGTACAATAGCAGTGGTTCTTTTTCTTTTGGTGCGACCAGCACTGGTGGCGTGGAAAGCACTTTTTTCAACTGTGCAAATGTTGCGTCTGCTTCTTCTGTCCACTCGAATTTATCGTCGGTCTTCTTCATAAGCGCATAAAAAGGAAGCGCCTTCTCCCCTAGTCTAGCAACGAAGCGACTTAGTGCCGCGATGCGTCCTGCAAGTTTCTGTACATCGTGTAGTTTCGTGGGTTTCCCCATTGTCAAAATTGCTAGAATCTTCTCTGGGTTCGCCTCTATTCCTCGTGCTGATACCAGGAACCCTAAAAGTTGTCCTGCTGATACGCCGAAGGAGCACTTTGTCGGGTTAAGCTTAAGCTTGTACCTGCTCAGGTTGTCGAAAGTTTCTGCCAAGTCGCTGATTAGAGATTTCTCCTCTCTTGTGGTGATGACTACATCGTCAATGTAGACTTGTATGTTGCGCCCTATTTGGCTTCCGAGGCAACTTTGCATCATCCGTTGATACGTTGCTCCTGCATTTTTTAGGCCGAACGGCATTACTTGGTAGCAAAACACCCCATATGGTGTGATGAAGGCCGTTTTTTCTTCATCTTCTTTCTTCAATTTGATCTGATTGTAACCAGAGTATGCGTCCAAAAATGAAAGCCTCGCGCATCCCACTGTTGAATCGATTATCTGATCGATGCGGGGTAGAGGGAAGGGATCCTTTGGACAATGCTTATTGAGAGATGTGTAGTCGACACATACTCTTTGTACGTCTGTGTTCTTCTTGGGTACTATGACTGGGTTCGACACCCAACTCGAAGTTTTGATTTCTCTGATAAATCCGGCATTTTCTAGCCTGTGCAACTCTGATGCTATCGCCTTTCTCTTAGGTTCATCGAATCGTCGCAATGGCTGCTTGACTGGCTTTGCCTTGGGATCTACGTTTAGTGCGTGCTCGACGAGTTCCCTGGGAACCCCTGGCATGTCTGATGGACACCAGGCGAAGATTTCCCAGCGCTCACGGAGGAACTCGACGAGCGCGCTTTCCTATGCGGGATCCAAGTTCATCGCAATTGATGTCGTCTTGTTTGAATCTGTAGGATGGACCTGGATTTTCTTCAAGTCCTGCGACGTGTCGAAAGCCTGATCTGGCAGGGATCGTCCAACGTCGGGTAGTACATTGTGATCCGTTTCTCCTTTTAACCTCTCGTACTCCGCTGTCATTCCGAAGGTTTGCGCCATTCTGTTGAATTCCCTGTCGCATGTATTGGCTACTTCAAAGCTCCCTTGTACTGTGATTATTCCATTGGGACCTGGAATTTTTAACGTAAGATACGCGTAGTGTGGTACTGCCATGAATTTTGCAAATGCTGGGCGCCCCAGGATTGCATGATATTGTGACGGCCAATCCATTACTTCAAATTCCAGCTTCTCTTTTCGGTAGTTTCCGCTATTGCCAAAGCAGACGTCGAGTTCTATTCTCCCCAAAGGGTAGTTTGCGGCTCCTGGTACTATTCCGTGGAAAGAGCAATCTGTTGGCTTCAGACTCGTCAGCGAGATGCACATTGCCTTCAAGGTTCTGGCATATATTAAGTTAATGCCACTTCCTGCATCCATGAACACTCTTCCGATGTCGTACCCTCCTATTTGTGCTTTTAAAACCATAGGCGAGTGACCTGGCCTGGGAACTTTCCTCGGGTGGTCTGCTCTGCTGAACTTGACTGGTTGTTCTGACCACCGTAGGTACTCTGTGGTAGCTGGTGGTGATGATATTGCTAGGTTGACTTGCCTGGATATGCTCTTTCGCTCTTTCTTTGACTTGGGCACCGGTTGAATCATGGCTGATATGTACACTTTTGACTCCAAGTGCCTTGCTAGCTTTTGCATTTGATATCCTTGACTTTTGTGTCTTCCTTCTTGCCCCCCTTGTTTTGTTCCCATGGCGTTTTGTAACCTTAGGAATGTCCTGCAATCCTTCATCTGGTGATTTGAGACTCTTTTCCCGTCGAGATACGCGTAGTGGATTCGACAAGGTCCATATAGCATATCCTCGGCCGAAGGACCGGAGTATCTCGATTTTTCTACTCCTCTTGCCTGAAACCTCCTGCTTTCATATCCTTCCTCTTCTTCTAGTACGTAACCCGCGGCTACCTGATTTCGCCTTCCTTGGTTATCCTTGCTGCGGTGTCGTCTCCTCTGTCTACTTATTCTGTCAACTTCTGGTGAATATCCTCTTTTGTTGTTATACGCGTCCTCTCCATCAGCGAATTTGTTGGCTTGCTCCATTAGCTCGGCTACTGTCGTCGGTCTTGTTCTTCCTATTTCTTCCACGAGATCTGAGCGACGAAGTCCGGCCGAAAAGGCGTCTATTGCTCGTTCGTCAGAGACGTCCTCTGCTGAGTTTTTGATTATACTCCAGCGTTGTATATAAGAACGTAACGTTTCGCCTTCCCTCTGCACACATGTTTTAACTTCCTCCAGTGATGCTGGGCGCTTGTAGGTGGAACGAAAATTTCTTGCGAATTGACTTTCGAGTTCCCCCCAGCTTCCGATGGATTCGTTGGGTAGGGTATTTAACCAGGACCGTGCGGCGCCGGTGAGGTGCAGCTGCAAACTTTGCATTGCAGTTGCCTTTGTTCCCCCCAATATCTGCACTGCCTGCAGATAATCCGATAACCATAGGGTAGGTTCTTGCGACCCATCATACTTAGGTTGGTCGTGTGGTAATCTGAATCCTTTGGGTACCCGTGTTTTGCGAACCCTGCGGGTAAAGCATAACGCACCCATATCTTTATCGTCGTCCTCGTAGTTCTCTTCCCTCCAAGCGTGACGCGATTTATTTACTCGAGCTTGTGCTATTATACTTCTTGCGTCCTCCTTCCTTTTCTGTCGCTTTTTCCCTTCTGACGACTCGCTATACTCGTTATCCTTGAAATTGTATCTGAACTTCTCCTCTCGATTTCCCTTGCAGTTTGTCGACTTCGTCTCTGGACCTTGTTCCCTGATCTTTCCTTCTACTATTCCGAGGCTTCGTATTGCGGCTCGGTGCATGTCTTCTCATGGGTCTCCAGGTTCTGGTCTTGTAGCTAATAAATATGCTTGCGCTGCTACTAGTGCTGCTTCTGGTGTTTTTTGTATGAAGTCATCTTCCTCCTCTTCTAGCTGCGGGGTGGGGCTCCTTGAGTACTCCTCTTCTCTGCCGTATGCTGTCGCCCCCCTGTTGTGTTTTGGGTCTCCACGCCTTTCTCTGCTGTATTCTGAATCTTCACTGTAGTCTTCCCAGTATTCCTCCCTTGATATACTGTTATTATCTTGAAAAACCATATCTCTTTCCTCCCTTAGTTTCTTCCTGTGCTGGTATAATGCGTACTGATATCCCATTAGTACTTCTCTTCTTGATCCTTCGGGTACTTCTGTACCGTGGTTGATAGCTGACTTGATCATCCTCCATTCACCAGCCGAGACATGGACTTTTTCCTTTTTGTTGTGATCTTTTACTTTGTCGACTTGCCTGTCGACATTCTTATTTCCTTTGCTATTGTTTTCTTCTTCTGCTTCAGTGATAATGACGCATAACTGATGTACCTTGGAGACGCCGCTGCTTCCCACGGCGAAGTCCTTTGCGTTGTTGTGCGTCTGACACGCTATTTCTTCTGAGTCGAAATTTTTCTGAATTTTGTCGCCTTCTACGATTGGTGTTTTGTCGAAACTGACCGGCGAGTTTGCCTCGCTGGAAGAGCCTTCTGATGATTCCAATGTTTCTTCTGTTTCGGGCTTGTTTGCCAACGGATCTGGTTTCGTCGAATCCGAGAGGCGGGATGAACCCGATGGTCCAACGATGATGCTCAAACTTCCAATGGTCAACTCCATCTCTTGACTTCCGTCGAGTTCTGAACTGTTGTTGGCTAAAAGCAAAAAATCCGTCAAATTCATGATTCCAACGCCCAAGCTCCCCACGGTCGGCGCCAATTGACGAGGGTTAACTCGACAAATGTCCTAGATGAAGGACTTAGGATCGGGGAGATAGGGCGTCGGATGAACTCGAAGGTAAAGTTAGTCGAAATAGGTGTGTGTCGAAAGTAAACTTGGGCGTTCAACCTGGCTTGCTTTCAATCTGGCCTACACCGTCCTCTCCTGGCCCCTATATATAGATGGCCAGGTCTCGAGGATCGGGTAGGGTCCGATACATATTACAATATCGACATACGGTAAGAACTCGTATTCGACTATCATTACAATTGGGCCTAGCTTAACGGGCCGCAGGGGTACTCAACTAACGGGCTCTATTAACTATACCCTTGTCACCCAATCTAGGGTTACAGTGGATCGGGCTTATCTCAACCGTCCGGACTCGGAATCAGTTAAATTTTATATCTAGAATGTTCCTCGCGAAAGTTCCAACAACTTTGTAGTTGGGGAGTTTTCCATTTGACGCCGTCTTCAACCCGTAACGTGACCATCTTCAAAAAAGTTCTAGGACAGATTTCTGGAAAGTCCCGATTTGACTCCAACAAGGTTTCCTCTTGTATTCTTGGTAATTCCTACACATCAAAGTGTAAAACAAGAACATTGTGCACTTTTGCAACTATTAGTAGGTTAGTACAAATATCATAAACTTTATATAAAAATAAGTGTCAAAAGCATAATATTAGCATAAAGCCATCAAAAATTATATATACGTTATGGACGTATCAACATTCGTAAGCTTAGTTCCTGCTCGTCCTCGAGTAGGTAAACAATAAAAATAATATAATTTTTGAGGTGACATGCAGCCAACACAATCTGGATCAAGTCAATGTAAAGCATTGCAAGCTGAGATCAAAGTACTCTAAACATTGGCATAAAAGATATAATTCTAACAATAAAACTTAGCAACCATGTTACAACATGAAAAGTAACACAAACAAAAGATCATGAATAATAATGCATTGAAAGTTATTTGTTTGTTTGAAGCATAGAGAAAATATAGCAAAGTGGTATTCAACTTGTTCCTCATGGAATAGCAAAACATAAATGTATAGGACACCTTCAAAGTTTAAAGGGTGACTAGATACAAATAATTTGAGAACAAGCAATACCATAATCATGAATCAATCAATAATAAATTTTGGGACTATGCATATTATATTCAGAATGACAACTATGCTCTCTTAATTGCTGCATAAAGATAGAAGATGAAGTCTCAACATAAAAATAAAAATAAAAATAAAGACCCTTTCGCAGAGGGAAGCAGGGATTTAACATGTGCTAGAGCTGTTCATTTGTAAAACAGAGATAAAAGTTGTTTTGGGAGGTGGTTGTTCCTGTCAACGAATGGCAATGGGGTTCTTGTTATCTTCCATACTAAACAAGTTGAGAGCGGTTCCGAGTTGAGAGCGGTTCCGAGTATTGAAAATAGGCATTTACATGCTCTTTTATAAAGTTTGGCACTCCTCTCCACCTTTGCTTTCACAAACCATGGCTAATCGAATCCTCGGGTGCCTGCCAACAATCTCATAACATGGAGGAGTGCCTTTTTTCTTTTCTTTTTTCTTTTTTGAAGTTATAATGGTCTGACCAGCTCTCTTGCAAAATTAGTGACGAGCAGATGAAGTATTCAAGTCGAGGGGTACTTAATTTAATAAGGAAGATAACAAACCCAACTACTATGTCCTCATGAGCTAAAAACAGTGTCACAAAATGAGAAGTATTTTGAAGGTTTTGAAAGGTAGCACATAAAAATTTACTTGGAATAGTTTGAAATGTCATGCATAGGAATCTATAGTGGACTCTTTGAAATAACTTTGGTTTTTGGAGGTTGGATGCACGAGTAGAGCTCATACTCAGTACAGGTGAAGGCTAGCAAAAGACTGGGAGCGACCAACTAAGGGAGCAATAACGGCCATAATCATGCATAGCGATAAAACATTATTAATCAAAGCATAAAGTGATATTACAAGTCAAAAACTAAATAATTATAGAGGCTTGAGGCGACTGGTTTATAGTCATAACATGGTGTGAGCATGCGCCAAGTCAACCCAAATAAAGCATCAAAGGAGAATACCATAATATTATGCTTCTATATGATAAAAACAATGCATGATTCTTTCAATGGCACATTAAGCACTCTTAGTCATTTGAGACAAGTCATGCTACAATAGTAACTACTAAGCATATAATCAAAATAATATCTAACATGACATGCTAAAGTCTAAGCCACAGTCTAAACAAGCTTCCTTTTGCACCACTATAAGCATGAAATATTTTACTCTTCTCCAACACCAATGAATTTATTTGAAACAACTCACAAAGATAATAATCAATAAAGAACAAAGAGCTAATCATATATAACTGAATAAAACTAACAAGATCTAAACAAGAGATGCATGAAAAACAGGAGCTAAAAGCATTGCAATAGCTAGACAAGAATACTCAACAAATATAAGTGAAGAATACGAGTATTCATATGAAAAAGCGGAGCGTGTCTCTCTCCCACACAAGCCATTTATTACAGCAAACAAAACAAAAGAAAACAAAAAACAACTGAAGCTCCAAGAATAACATATAGTATATGAAGCAATAAAAATATAGTGCCTTGAAAGATGACCTGATATTTTTCTTGATGAAGAAGAGGGTGCCTTGGGCATCCCCAAGCTTTGACGCTTGTACTTCTTGGATATTTCTTGGGGTGACATGGGCATCCCCAAGCTTGAGCTTTTGTCCATCCTTCATCTCATCTCATCATTCTCCTTTCCCTACACTTGAAAACTTCCTTCATACAAAACTTCACACAATTCTCATTAGCAACATTAGTTTATGCAAGATAGTAGATCCACTTTTGGTTCAGTTTTAACTCAAGTACAACATCTATTAAAACATTAGCTACTGTATCAACTTCTCTTAAAAATAGTGGCAAAAATATGTCAAAACAGAACAACAGGTAAAGATCGATTTTTTTGAAAATCTTCTGTTGCTCAAATCGAAAAGTGCAAAAACTAACAAAAGTTAGATAATAACCTGGGGCATGTGCACAAAAAAATTGCAGATCAATACGATATTCTGGGATTTTTCATGAATTTTTACAGCAAAGCGCAGAAATCTGTTTCAGGACAGCAACTTCCCCAAATCTTACCTTCTTCCTATTAGAGGCTATTCTTGGCACAAAAACGAAATAAAAATTGTAAGGAGAGGTCATTACAGTAGTAAAAACTTCCAAGACTCAACAAAAGAAAAATTACTGAAATAAAACATGGGTTATCTCCCAAGAGTGCTTTTTTAACGCCTTTCAGCTAGGCACAAAATAGAGAACCAAACAAAGAAGCAAAACAAAAGAAACAATTTTTGTTGTTTTCAAATTATAAGTGAAAGTAAAGAAGCAATAAGAACAAAATAAATAGCCTAATAAAACTAAAGAAGATAGAACCAAGACATATAAAAGCAACTATAATACAAGTTAACACAATACATATCATGTGGATGGGTAATATAGATTATGAAGGAGACAACCTCATGTTAGTTGATGAATAGGGGAATGACTCGGGCATCCCCAAGCTTAGTTGATTGTATCTTCTTGAATATGTTCTTGGGATGCACCTAAACATCCCCAAGCTTGAGCTCTTGTGTCTTATTGTTCATCTCATATCACCATATTGATTAGAACTTATAAGCTACATCCACATAAAACTTCACAAAATTCATTAGTAGGGTTAGTACTCTTTAAATAAAATCCACTAATGTTCAAGCATTGACAAGTTTCATAATCTTCACTCAACATTAGCCACTGTATATACTAAGGTATTCATGATTTCCGTTGTCCGTCGAAAAACTAATGAAACTAATAACACCAAGTACAATATTGAATAAACTAAGAAATCTATCAAAACTAAACAGTCTGTAAAGATGACACGCAACGAGATAGTTAGGTAGCTCAAATCAAAAAACTCAAAACTAATGAAAGACAGATCATAATCTCAGGTTTATTCACAAAACAATTCAGATCAAAATACTATTCTGAGATTTATCATGATTTTTTTAGTGAAAACTGAACAGTCGGTGAAGATTGAATTTTTTGAGACAGCTACGTAACTCAAATCAGAAAAAGTTAGTATAATGAAACAAAGATACTAAGCATTACTTTGCACTCAAGAAATTTCAGATCAATATCACATTCTGGTGATTTTAAACATTTTACTCGGTGAAGCATAGAAAATCTGCTTCTGGACAGCAAAGCAAAACTATCAACTTCCAAGTAACTAGAAACTAAAATTATCACTTTACTTTTATGGTACAGAGGAATATGTACAATATATACAATAAACACAATATGTACAAGTTTTTCACTGAAAAGCTTCCATGGAAAGATTTGTTTTGGTTTCATAGGCATGAACACAAGTGTTCAAGGTCGACCCCCACTTAACAATTACTCATCTTTCCAATCACTTTCCTTTTTGAAAACATTTTTAGGTAACAAGTACAACTAATTTTTTTTGTAATTCACATTCCCTATCCATACTAAGATAGAGAACAACTTAAAACTCAAAGTAAAAACTACTTAGAGATAAAGCAAACAAGTGCACATAAGAATATTCACCCATACGCTATTGCTCCCCGGCAACGGCGCCAGAAAAGGTCTTGATATCCAATAAGTATAGGGGATCGCGTGTAGCCTTTTCGATAAGTAAGAGTGTTGAACCCAACGAGGAGCTAAAGGTAGGATAAACATTCTCTCAAGTTCTATCAACCGCTGATACAACTCTGCGCACACTAAATGTTTGCATCATCAAGGAAATAAAACTAGAGCAACAATACGGGTATGAGAGATAGCTTTGCAAGATAATAAATAAATAAAAGTAATTGTTAGTGCTGCAGCAATAAAATATACTAAGTAACCATAAACTAACAGTACCATGAGTGTGGAAAAGTGGTGGCTTTGTCCAAGTTCAATTAGCGAATAAATCGGGTTCATTGTCTTCGATGCAGTTTTCTATGTGGGAGAGGCTAAATATATATGCACTTCACTACTTGGAATTACAAGTACTATATGATTGGATTGTTAGCAAGCATCCGCAAATACTAACAATGTATTAAGGTTTCCCCAACCATAGCCTTAAGTTAATGATCCTCTTACTCCCATACGTGCAACGTTCCGGTTCGCGTCCTCAGGTTTCTGTCACTCCGGCAGAACTTCCCCCTTCCTCTTACACATACTACAAACCCTATGATGTTTAATCCATGCACGCACAAATATAATAGACACCAAAGGACTGTACCATGTAAACATACAAATCTAATGAACCAAAGACATTCAACCAAGCAATCAAAAGACAAATAAACTGTACAAACATGACAAAGATCATAGGATTATAACTTATAGCATCAAACACCATGTTTACATAGGATGGTACATAGGTGTGTGGGAGAATGAACCACTATATACAAGGAGGAGTTGGTGATGGAGATGGCGGTGAAGACGATGAAGGGGGCAGCGAGAGGTGCAAGGCGGCGGCAGCGCCGATGGCGGCGCGGGGAGCTCCTTCCCTGCCGCCGGCATCATGGGGGAGAGACGCCCCTTAGCCCCCTTCCTTCATGGCTTCTTGGGATCCCTCCCCCATGGAGATGGGATCCATAGGGGAGGCAAAAACGTGGCTTTTGGCGGCTGCAATTCGTGGGTGGAGGAGTCCCCCACGAGTTAGGTTTCCTTCCTTTATATAGCTTCTTGGATTTTCGTCACCCAATCTAGGGTTGTAGTGGATCGGGCTTATCTTGGCTGTCTGGACTCAGAATCAGTTAAATTTTATATCTAGAACGTTCCTCGCGAAAGTTCCAACAACTTTGTAGTTGGGGAGTTTTCCGTTTGACGCCGTCTTCAACCCGTAACGTGACCTGATGGCGCGGTGATGATGGTGTGACAGCTTCTTCTTTAATACACGGCAACGGCGACAGAAAACTTCTGTGCCAAGTTGACGTGGGAATATGTAGTAAATGACCGGCCAGTTGGAAACCCCAAGAGAAGGTTTGATGAATATAGTAGCAAGTTTTCCCTCAGTTATGAAACTAAGGTTATCAATCCAGTAGGAGGATGAATACGACTGAAGGTGATGCCCGCTAGCTTCGCGACAGCTTCGGACAATTTATAGGGCGCCTCGTCCAAGCTTTGCTTTGCGAGCGGCAACGTGGAACCTGCACATAACACAACCAAATACTTTGTTCCCAACTTACGATGAGGTTGTCAATCTCACCGGTTTGCTTGAAACAAAGGGTATGAGCGTATCGAGTGGAAAGCAATAGTAATATGCTAGTAAAGTAAACAGTGCAAGTAAAGTAAACAGGTGATAGCAATATAAAGGAAATAGGACCGGGGTCCACAGTTCACTAGCGGTGTCTCTCCATAAGATAAAATAATACATGCTGGGTAAACAAATTACAGTTGGGCAATTGATAGAATAAAGACAACGTGCATGTCGAGAGGATCACTATGAGATTTACTCTGGGCATTACAACAAGATACATAGACCGCCATCCAACTGCATCTATGACTAATTATCCACTTGTGGCGAATCAATCCGAGAACTCCACAAGTATTAAGTTACGAACAATAGATAATTGCATTAAGCAAAGTGTGTAATGTAAACAAAGCATATGCCCTCGAGCATATGAATGTTGTTTTCCCCCTAGTAGCAACAGCACATCTACAACCTTAGAGGTTTCTGTCACTCCCCCAGATTAAATAGAGGCATGAACCCACTATCGAGCATAAATACCCCCTCTTGGAATCACTAGCAACTACTCGGCCAAGATAGCTACTAACAACGGAGAGCATGCAAGATCATAAACAACATAGAGATAACATCAGCACATCAACTCAATCATAATACCAATATTCATCGGATCCCAACAAACACAACATGTAGAATTACATAACGGTGATCTCGATCATGTAAGATAGCTCACGAGATCTAAACATGAAGCACATGGTAGAGAAGACAACCATCTAGCTACTGCTATGGACCCATAGTCCAAGGTAGACTACTCACTCATCGCGCCGGAGGCAAGCATGGCGATAAAGAAGACCTTCGGTGGCGATTCCCCTCTCCGGCAGGGTGCCAGGAAGAGCTTCTGGACCCACCCGATCTTCGGGTCGACGGCGGCGGCGGATCGCGATGTGTTCTGGAAAAGTGATCGGGTATTTAGGTTTTTCCCGTCGGGGGGTCTTTATAGGCGAAGGGGCGGCGTCAGAGGTGGACCAGGGGGCCCACACCACAGGCCGGCGTGGGCCAGGGGTGGGCCGCGCCCCCTGGTGGTGTGGCTGCCCTCTGGTCCGGCTCCGTCTCCTCTTCGGTGTTCTGGAAGCTCCTGTGAATATCTGGACGTCTGGCTTTGGTTTAGTCCAATTCCGAGAATATTTCCTGTGTAACTTTTCTGAAACACAAAAATAGCAGAAAACAGGGAACTGGCACTGTGGCATCTCGTTAATAGGTTAGTTCCAGAAAATGCATAAAAATGCCACGAAGTGTAACGAAACACTAAGCAAATGGTGTAAAAACAAGCATGGAGCATCAAAAATTATGGATACGTTGGAGACGTATCAGCATCCCCAAGCTTAACTCCTGCTCATCCTCGAGTAGGTAAGTGATAACAAAAGAAATAATTTTTGAGGTGACATGCACCTACACAATCTTGATCATCTATGTAAGCGTTGTGCGATAGGATCAAAAGAACTTAAAACATGGGCATGAAAGATATAATCTTGATAGAAGCTTAGCAACCATGTTATAACATAAAAATGAACACAAACAAAAGATCATGAAAATGAAATAATGAAAGTCAAACGTGTGTTCAAATCATATGGAAAAACATACAAATGGTTTTCAGCTTGTCCCTCATGGAGTAGCAAAACATAAATGCATAGGACACCTTCAAGTTTAAGAGGGCGATTAGATACAAATAATTTGAGAACAAGTGAAACCAACAATATGAATCAATCAATGAAAACTTTGGGACAATGCACATTATACTCAGAATGACAACTATGCTCTCTTAGACGGTGCATAAAGATAGAAGGTGGTGACTCAACATAAAAGTAAAAGAAAGGCCCTTCGCGGAGGGAAGCAGTGATTAAACATGTGCTAGAGCTTTTCATTTGTAAAACAGAGATAAAAATTGGGTTTTGCGAGGTGGTTGTTTCATGCCAACGACTGGCAATGGGGTCTTACTATCTTCCATAATAAACAAGTGAGAGCGGTTCCGAGTTCTTTGAAAATTTGGCACATTGGTGCTCTTTTATACAGCTTTGGCACTCCTCCCCACCTTTTTTCCTTTCTCAAACCATGGCTAACCGATTCCATCGGGTGCCCACCAACATTCACATACCATGGAGGAGTGCCTTTTTTCTTTTCTTTTAAAATTAGATTGCAATGGTCTGACCAGCTCTCATGCAAAATTAATGATGAGCAGATAAAGCTGCCTAGTCGAGGGGTACTTAATTTAATTTGGAAGATAGCAATTCCGACCACTACGTCCCCATGAGCTAAAAACAGTGGCACAAAATGAGAAGTAGTTGAAAGTTTTGAAAGGTAGCACATGAAAATTTACTTGGAATGGCTTACAAATACCATGCATAGGAATTTATAGTGGACACAATGGCAAACTTGGTTTTTAGGAGTTGGATGCACGAGTAGAGCTCATACTCAGTACAAAATGAGGGCTAGCAAAAGACTGGGAGCGACCAACTAAGAGAGCAATAATGGCCATAATCATGCATAGCGACAAAGCGACATTAAAAGAAGCATAAGATGGCATCAAAATCTAAAAATCAAATGATCATAGAGGCTTATGGCGACTTTGTATGAGTATAACATGTGTGAGCATGCGCCAAGTCAATCCAAATAAAGCATCAAAGGAGAAAACCAAAATAATGCTTCCAAATAATTAAAACAACGCATGATTTTTTTCAAAGGCTCATTAAGCAATCTCAGTCATTTGACACAAGTCATGCTAAAGAAAAACCACTAAGCATACTATCAAAAAGACATCAAGCACGACATGAAAAAGCCTAGGCCGCACTCTACACAAGCTCCTTCTTGTACCACTTTTTTGCATAAAGCTTTTTCTCTTTTTCAACACCATTCAAACTTTTTATAACCAACTCTTTTGATGAAAACCAACATGGACCAGAGGTCAAAATACACCTTGATGAAAAGATATAACAAGATCTGAACACAAATCAAGGTGAAAATCGAAAGCTAAACGCAGTTCTAGAAAAAGAGAACACTCGTTGAAATTATAAGAATGAAAAACTGAGTGTTCTTGGCAAATGAAAAGCAAGGCAACTTCTCCAAAAGGAATTTGTTGGGGTCCAACCATTTATTGCAGCAAACAAAACTAAACTAAACTGAAAACTAAAACAATTGACGCTCCAAGAAAAATGCATAATGCATGAAGCAATAAAAATATAGTGTTTTGAAAGGTGACCTGATTTTTGCCGATGAAGAAGGGGTGCCTCGGGGGCATCCCCAAGCTTTGACGCTTATACTTCTTGGATATTTCTTGGGGTGACATGGGCATCCCCTAACTTGAGCTTTTGTCCATTCTTCAACTCATCTCATCATTCTCCAATCCCTACACTTGAAAACTTCCTTCATACAAAACTAAACACAAATCTATTAGCAACATTAGTGTAAGCATAACATTGAATCAACCCTTTTTGCTTCAGGTTTCAACTCAAAACCACCACATATAAAGTATATACTACTGTAGCAACTTCCCCAAAAGTTCCGTGATCAAAAGAACTCAAAAAGAAAGTGATAAAGCGGCAAACACAAATATTGGCAGAAATCTGTCAAAACAGAATAGCTGACAAAGGTCGAATTTTTAGAGGGTTTTATGTTGCTCAAATAAAAAACTGTTCAACTAATGAAAGTTTGGAGATAACCTGGGGCATATGTAAAAGAAATCGCAGGTCCAAAAGATATACAGAGAATTTTCACAAATTTTTACGGTGCAGCACCAAAAACTGTTTCAGGACAGCAACATCCCCAAATCTTACCTCACTCAAACTAGAGGCTTCTCTTGGCACAAAAACGAAATAAAAAGGATAAGGAGAGATTATTACAGTAGTAATAACTTCCAAGACTCAAATAAAAGAAAAAGAACTGAATGTAAAAACATTGGGTTATCTCCCAAGAGTGCTTTTCTTTAACGCCTTTGAGTTAGGCGCAGAAAATGCGAATCAAGTAACATCAAGTGATGAAGCATCAAAATCAACTGTTTCCTCAAGATCACCACTTACCACACTAGGCACTTTAGAGGTTCCCGAAGATGATTCAACCTGCAAGTCACTCTTAGTCGAACTAAAAGTCTTACCAATCTTAAAAACATGCTGCGGTTTAGGCACAAACACCTTGGGAACATACATAAATTTTTGCTCTTTTCCACCAAAAGCTTTCTCTTTCTTAAACTTAAGAGAAGAGAAAATTGAACTTAAAGTTTCCATGGACTCCTCAAGTTTCCCAATCCTAAGGTTTTGACTATCAAGAGTAGTGCTAGCCTCTAAAATGGTGATTCTCTTTCCGATACTCTCTATCAATTCATTAACACGGCTAGCATTATCAAGGATATTTGGCAAACTTTTTTATAAAGAGCTAAGCTTTTCTAAAACTTCCTCCAAAGTGCCCTCAGTTTTAACAACATGAATAGGTGGTACCCCCACTAAACTTTCAATTAAAGTACATGCTTTGAGAGCGGGAGTACCCAGAAAATTACCTCCTGCGAGAGTATCAAGAACGTACCTATACCAACTAGTTATACCAACATAAAAATTTCTAAGGAGGATCATGGTAGAATGCTTCTTTGTACACCTATGATGAGAATTGCTAATACGGTACCAAGCATCTTTCAAGCTCTCTCTCCCCCTTGTTGCTTAAAAGTACGAACTTCAACTTCGGGATTACTCATTCTAACAAGACTAAAAGCAAGCAAGTAAAAACAACTACAAAGGATTCTAATTTTTTTTGGGTTTTTGATAAAATGATGCAAGTAAAAATAAAGTAAAAGCAAAACTTAAAACAAAGCAAAGGATGTGCGTGCGAAACTCCCCTTGCAGAAGTCTTCTTTCCTCCCCGGCAATGGCGCCAGAAAACTTGTTGATGGCGCGGTGATGATGGTGTGAAAGCTTCTTCTTTAATACACGGCAACGGCGACAGAAAACTTCTGTGCCAAGTTGACATGGGAATATGTAGTAAATGACCGGCCAGTTGGAAACCCCAAGAGAAGGTTGAATGAATATAGCAGCAAGTTTTCCCTCAGTTATGAAACCAAGGTTATCAATCCAGTAGGAGGATGAATACGACTGAAGGTGATGCCCGCTAGCTTCGCGATAGCTTCAGACAATTTATAGGGTGCCTCGTCCAAGCTTTGCTTTGCGAGCGGCAACGTGAAACCTGCACACAACACAACCAAATACTTTGTTCCCAACTTACGATGAGGTTGTCAATCTCACCGGTTTGCTTGAAACAAAGGGTATGAGCGTATCGAGTGGAAAACAATAGTAATATGCGAGTAAAGTAAACAGTGCGAGTAAAGTAAATAGGTGATAGCAATATAAAGGAAATAGGACCGGGGTCCACAGTTCACTAGTGGTGTCTCTCCATAAGATAAAATAATACATGCTGGGTAAACAAATTACAGTTGGGCAATTGATAGAATAAAGACAACGTGCATGTCGAGAGGATCACTATGAGATTTACTATGGGCATTACAACAAGATACATAGACCGCCATCCAACTGCATCTATGACTAATAATCCACTTGTAGCGAATCAATCCAAGAACTCCACAAGTATTAAGTTGCGAATAACAGATAATTGCATTAAGCAAAGTGTGTAATATAAACAAAGCATATGCCCTCGAGCATATGAATGTTGTTATCCCCCTAGTAGCAACAACATATCTACAACCTTAGAGGTTTCTGTCACTCCCCCAGATTAAATAGAGGCATGAACCCACTATGGAGCATAAATACCCCCTCTTGGAGTCACTAGCAACTACTCAGCCAAGATAGCTACTAACAACGGAGAGCATGCAAGATCATAAACAACATAGAGATAACATCAGCACATCAACTCAATCATAACACCAATATTCATCGGATTCCAACAAACACAACATGTAGAATTACATAACGGTGATCTCGATCATGTAAGGCAGCTCACGAGATCTAAACATGAAGCACATGGTGGAGAAGACAACCATCTAGCTACTGCTATGGACCCATAGTCCAAGGTAGACTACTCACTCATCACGCCGGAGGCAAGCATGGCGATGAAGAAGACCTCCGGTGGCGATTCCCCTCTCCGGCAGGGTGCCGAGAAAAGCTTCTGGACCCTCCCGATCTTCGGGTCGACGGCGGCGGCGGATCGCGATGTGTTCTGGAAAAGTGATCGGGTATTTAGGTTTTTCCCGTCGGGGGGTCTTTATAGGCGAAGGGGCGGCGTCAGAGGTGGACCTAGGGGCCCACACCACAGGCCGGCGTGGGCCAGGGGTGGGCCGCGCCCCCTGGTAGTGTGGCCGCCCTCTGGTCCGGCTCCATCTCCTCTTCGGTGTTTTGGAAGCTCCTGTGAATATCTGGACGTCTGGCTTTGGTTTCGTCCAATTCCGAGAATATTTACTGTGTAACTTTTCTGAAACACAAAAACAGCAGAAAACAGAGAACTAGCACTGTGGCATCTCGTTAATAGGTTAGTTCTGGAAAATGCATAAAAATGCCACGAAGTGTAACGAAACACTAAGCAAATAGTGTAAAAACAAGCATGGAGCATCAAAAATTATGGATACGTTGGAGACGTACCATGACCATCTTCGAAAAATGTTCTGGGACAGATTTCTGGAAAGTCCCGATTTGACTCCAACAAGGTTTCCTCTTGTATTCTTGGTAATTACTACACATCAACGTGTAAAACAAGAACATTGTGCACTTTTGCAACTATTAGTAGGTTAGTCCAAATAAATCATAAACTTTATATAAAAACAAGTGTCAAAAGCATAATATTAGCATAAAGCCATCAAAAATTATAGATACATTATGGACATATCAGTGGGTCCTCACCTGGACTGGATATTGCTAGATCAACAGCCACGGCGGCGACTCCATGTACTACGTGTCGGCACCACAGTACAGTGACCAGTCCGCGACGCTGGGCCTCGGGGTAGGGAAGATGTAGTCGGCTCACTCCTCGTCCCTCGCCAGTGGGTAGAGGGACCAATAAGGCTCCTCCTAATTTGACCTCCTCTGGCGCCAGCGTGGGTGATGGGTTCCACTAGGGGGGCCTCCTCGTTGAGACCCTCGAGGTGGGCCTCAAATGACTGGCGGCAGGCGTTTTGCACTACCACGAACCACCTCGCCCTCATGGGCGAGTCGACGGCATGCGTCGGGTCATGATGTAGAACAAGCTACTGGAAGGCCTTGTGCCGCAGGATCTCTCGGTGCTGCGCTGACCCGCTAGCAGGGATGGCCGGCAACGGCACCCGCGCCTGGTTCAGATGCCACCCATGCGGGAGGTGGACATCATTCCATGGTGGCGTCTAGCCGAGCCAGGCGTACTCATGCGCCACATCGACCTCCATGTACAAGCGGTTCTCAGAGTGCGGCACGGGAGGTGGGCGCAATGGTCATGTTGCTGGTGCACGATATATAGAAGCGCCAGCCTCCTCCTCCAAAGGACGACATATGGATGAATGAAACATAACAACTCAAATGCTTGCTTGAGATAGAGGGGAATACGTTGACTCAACATAAAAGTAAAAGATAGGCCCTTCGCAGAGGGAAGCAGGGATTAAACATGTGCTAGAGCTTTTCATTTATAAAACAGAGGTAAAGGTTGTTTTGAGAGGTGGTTGCTTTTGTCAACGACTAGCAACGGAGTTCTTTATGTCTTCCATACTAAACAAGTGAGAGCGGTTCCGAGATGTTGATTAATTGGCATAATTGTGCTCTTTTATAGCTTGGCACTCCTCCCCACTTTTCCTTTCTCAAACCATGGCTAACCGATTCCATCGGGTGCCCACCAACTTTCACATACCATGGATGAGTGCCTTTTTTTTAGATTACAATGGTCTGACCAGCTCCCTTGCAAAATTAGTGACGAGCAGATGAAGCATGCA
The DNA here is from genome assembly GCA_007115705.1 of Dactylis glomerata. Classification (NCBI taxonomy): domain Eukaryota; kingdom Viridiplantae; phylum Streptophyta; class Magnoliopsida; order Poales; family Poaceae; genus Dactylis; species Dactylis glomerata. The sequence continues at coordinate 10,826,351 of QXEO01000734.1, forward strand.
AGTCGAGGGGTACTCAATTTAGTATGGAAGATAACAAACCCAACCACTACGTCCTCATGAGCTAAAAACATTGGCACAAAACGAGAAGTAGTTGAAGGTTTTTGAAAGGTAGCACATGAAAATTTACTTGGAATGGCTTAAAATACCCCAAGAGGAAGGTATGATGAGCAAAGCAGCAAGTCTTCCCTCCATTGTGAAACCAAGGTTTATCAAACCAGTAGGAGAAAGCCAAACTTCAGAAGGTGATGCTTGTTAGCTTCGCGACACTCCGGACAATGGCGCCAGAAAAATTGCTGGTGCGTAGTTGACATAGGAGCTTCATCACCTAGCAGCAACATGGAACCTGCACACAACACAACCAAGTACTTTTCTCCCAACTTACGATGAGGTTGTCAATCTCACCGGTTTGCTGTAAACAAAGGATTGAGCGTATCGAGTGGTAAAAGGGTAATAGTATGCAAGAAAGTAAACAGTGCGAGTAAAAGTAAAACGGTATAGCAATATAAAGGAAATTGGACCGGGGTCCACACTTCACTAGTGGTGTCTCTCCATAAGATAAATAATAACATGTTGGGTAAACAAATTACAGTTGGGCAATTGATAGAATAAAGATAACGTACATATGTCATGAGGATCACTATGAGATTCACTCTGGGCATTACGACAAAATACATAGACCGTAATCCAATTGCATCTATGACTAATGATCCACCCTCCGAATGTCGCTCGAGCAAACATTGGGTATTAAGTTGCGAACAACGGATAACTGCATTAAGCAAAGTGCATAAAATAAACAAAGCAAACATCCTTGGACACAAGAATGTTGTTTTCTCCCTAGTGGCAACAGCACATCTACAACCTTAGAGGTTTCTGTCACTCCCCCAGATTACTAGATGCATGAACCCAACTATCGAGCAAAAATACTCCCTCTTGGAGTCACTAGCATCTACTCGGCCAAGATATCTACTAGCAACGGAGAGCATGCAAGATCATAAACAACATAGAGATAACATAAGATATATAATTCAGCACATCAACTTGACATAGTACCAATACTCATCGGATCCCAAGAAACACAACATGTAGAATTACATAAAGATGATCTTGATCATGTAGGGCAGCTCACAAGATCTAAACATGAAGCACATGGTGGAGGAGACAACCATCTAGCTACCGTAGTCCAAGGTAGACTACTCACACATCACTCCGGAGATGACCATGGTGGTGTAGAAGGCCTCCGGCAGGGATTCCCCTCTCCGGCAGGGTGCCGGGAAGAGCTCCTGGATCCTTCCGATCTTGCTTCGATGACGGCGGCGGCTTGCAGTATGTTTCGAGGAAAAGCGATCCGTCCCCTAGGTTTTTCCCATCGAGGGGAATTTATAGGCGAAAGGGCAGCGTCAGAAGGTGGGCCAGGTGACCTCACCATGTGGTGGCGCGGCCAGGGGCTAGGCCGCGCCACCCCATGGTGAGCCTGGCCCCTGGCCCCCCTCCGTCTCATCTTCGGTCTTCGTGAAGCTTCGGTAAAAATAGGAGGTTCGGCTTTTGTTTCATCCAATTCCGAGAATATTTCCTGTGTAACTTTTCTGAAACACAAAAATAGCAGAAAATAGGGAACTGGCACTGTGGCATCTTGTTAATAGGTTAATTCCGGAAAATGCATAAAAACGCCACGAAGTGTAACAAAACACAAAGCAAATGGTGTATAAATAAGCATGGAGCATCAAAAATTATAGATACATTTGAGACGTATCAAGCATCCCCAAGCTTAACTCCTGCTCGTCCTCGAGTAGGTAAGTGATAACAAAAGAATAATTTTTGAGGTGACATGCACCATCACAATCTTGATCATCTATGTAAAGCATTGAGTGCTGGGATCAAAGAACTTAAAACATGGGCATAAGAGACATAATCTTGACAATAAAAACTTAGCAACCATGTTATAACATGAAAAGAAACACAAACGAAAGATCATGAGTAATGAAACATTGAAAGTCAAACGTGTGTTCAAATCATATGGAAAAACATAACAAGTGGTTTTCAGCTTGTCCTTAATGGAATAGCAAAACATAAATGCATAGGACACCTTCAAGTTTAAAAGCGTGACTAGATACAAATAATTTAAGAACAAGCGAAACCATAATCATGAATCAATCAATGATAAACTTTGGGACAATACACATTAAACTCAGAATGGCAACTATACTCTCTTAGACTGTGCATAAAGGTAGAAGGTGGAGACTCAACATAAAAGTAAAAGAAAGGCCCTTCGCAGAGGGAAACAGGGATTAAACATGTGCTAGAGCGTTTCATTTGTAAAACAGAGAGATAAAAATTGGGTTTTGACAGGTGGTTGTCTTTGTCAACGAATGGCAATGGGGTTCTTACTATCTTCCATACAAAAATAAGCAAGGTTTTGAGAGCGAGAGATTGGCACTTTGGTGCTCTTTTATTATGCTTGGCACTCCTCCCCACCTTTTTCCTTTAACAAACCATGGCTAACCGATTCCATCGGGTGCCCACCAACATTCACATATCTTGGAGGAGTGCCTTTTTTCTTTTTTTCCTTTTTTTCTTTTTGGAATAAAACAATATGGAAGATAGCAAATCCGACCACTACGTCCCCATGAGCTGAAAACAGTGTGATGTCTACACACGCGTCTATTCTTGTAGACAGTGTTGGGCCTCCAAGTGCAGAGGTTTGTAGAGCAGCAGCAAGTTTCCCTTAAGTGGATCACCCAAGGTTTATCGAACTCAGGGAGGAAGAGGTCAAAGCTATCCCTCTCAAACAACCCTCCAATTACGATACAGAAAGTCTCTTGTGTCCCCAACACACCCAATACACTTGTCAGATGTATAGGTGCACTAGTTCGGCGAAGAGATAGTGAAATACAAGTAGTAGTGATGATGATAAGTAGTAAATGTAATCTGAAATAAGTATCGCTGCGAGCAAACATGTAACAAAACTGAAAGAAAATGGTGTGCAATGCTTGGAAACAAGGCCTAGGGATCATACTTTCACTAGTGGACACACTCCCAACAAATATAACATAATTGAACCAATAGATACTAACATCAATATGCAACTCAAAACAATTCTCCAATGGAAAACGAACACTAATCATGCGTAGGGCTACGAAGCACTCCTCAAAGTCCGTATTTCCCCAAACTAGATTGTCCCACACTATCACCGTGAACGCACTAGATGGTTCTAACAAACACCAACAATTCATAGAGACATTATCCAAAAAGACACACATGATGCACACACTATCACCGTCACACCATGATACAAGGTATCTCCAGAGTTTACAAATATAAAGCACGGGAGTAGCATAATATCTGAATAATAACATCTACCAATTTAACTAGATACAAAGCTCACGATCACATAAAGATCATATCATGGGAGAGAGAGATGAACCACATAGCTACCGATAGAGCCCTCAGCCCCGGGGGAAAACAACTCCCTCCTCATCATAGGAAACAGCAACGTTGGTGGAGATGGCGGTGAAGTCGATGGAGACGGCGGAGGAGGCGATGGCGTCAATGGAGATGGCTCCGGGGGCACTTCCCCGTCCCGGCAGGGTGCCGAAACAGAGACTTCTATCCCCCGAAATTTGTCTTCGACGGCGGCGGTGCTGTGGAACTGTTCTGGGAAAAACGCTGATTGGTTTAGGGTTTTCCATCGCGAGGCTTCTTATAGGCAAAGGGGCGTCGTCAGGAGTGGACCAGGGCGGTCTCACACATAGGGGGCGCGGCCAGGGGCTGGGCCACGCCGCCCTGTTGTGTGACCAGCCCGTGGCCCCTCTCCGGCTCCCGTTTGGTCCTCGTCCTTCATCCGGGAAAAATAGGAGTTCCAGAACTTGTTTCATCCAATTCCGAGAATATTTCCTGTGTAGCTTTTCTAAAACACAAAAATAGCCGAAAACATGGAACTGGCACTGTGGCATCTTGTCAATAGCTTAGTTCCGGAAATCACATAAAAACGCCACGAAGTGTAATGAAACACAAGGCAAATGGTGCATAAACAAGCATGGAGCATCAAAAATTATAGATACGTTTGAGACGTATCAACATCCCCAAGCTTAACTCCTCCTCGTCCTCGAGTAGGTAAGTGATAACAAAAGAAATAATTTTTGAGGTGACGTGCACCAACACAATCTTGATCATCTATGTAAAGCATTGAGTGCTGGGATCAAAAGAACTTAAAACATGGGCATGAAAGACATAATATTGATAGAAGAAACTTAGCAACCATGTTATAACATGAAAAAGAACACAAACGAAAGATCATGAAAATGAAACAATGAAAGTCAAACATGTGTTCAAATCATATGGAAAACATACAAAATGGTTTTCAGCTTGTCCTTCATGGAATTGCAAAACATAAATGCATAGGACACCTTCAACTTTAAGAGGGCGAATAGATACAAATAATTTAAGAACAAGTGAAACCATAATCATGAATCAATCAATGATAACTTTGGGACAATGCACATAAAACTCAGAATGACAACTATGCTCTCTTAGACTGTGCATAAAGGTAAAAGGTGGAGACTCAACATAAAAGTAAAAGAAAGGCCCTTCGCAGAGGGAAACAGGGATTAAACATGTGCTAGAGCGTTTCATTTGTAAAACAGAGAGATAAAAATTGGGTTTTGACAGGTGGTTGTGTTTGTCAACGAATGGCAATGGGGTTCTTACTATCTTCCATAAAAAAATAAGAAAGTTTTTGAGAGAGAGAGATTGGCACTTTGGTGCTCTTTTATTAAGCTTGGCACTCCTCCCCACCTTTTTCCTTTAACAACCCATGGCTAACCGATTCCATCGGGTGCCCACCAACATTCACATACCTTGGAGGAGTGCCTTTTTTCTTTTTTTCTTTTTTTCCTTTTTTTCTTTTTGGAATAAAACAATATGGAAGATAGCAAATCCGACCACTACGTCACCATGAGCTGAAAACAGTGTGATGTCTACACACGCGTCTGTTCTTGTAGACAGTGTTGGGCCTCCAAGTGCAGAGGTTTGTAGAGCAGCAGTAAGTATCCCTTAAGTGGATCACCCAAGGTTTATCGAACTCGGGAAGGAAGAGGTCAAAGCTATCCCTCTCAAACAACCCTGCAATTACGATACAGAAAGTCTCTTGTGTCCCCAACACACCCAATACACTTGTCAGATGTATAGGTGCACTAGTTCGGCAAAGAGATAGTGAAATACAAGTAGTAGTGACGATTATAAGTAGTAAATATAATCTGAAATAAGTATCGCTGCGAGCAAACATGTAACAAAACTGAAAGGAAACGGTGTGCAATGCTTGGAAACAAGGCCTAGGGATCATACTTTCACTAGTGGACACACTCCCAACAAATATAACATAATTGAACCAATATATACTAACATCAATATGCAACTCAAAACAATTCTCCAATGGAAAACGAACACTAATCATGCATAGGGCTACGAAGCACTCCTCAAAGTCCGTATTTCCCCAAACTAGATTGTCCCACACTATCACCGTGAACGCACTAGATGGTTCCAACAAACACCAACAATTCATAGCGACATTAACCAAAAAGACACACCTGATGTGCACACTGTCACCGTCACACCATGATACAAGGTATCTCCGGAGTTTACAAATATAAAGCACGGGAGTAGCCTAATATCTGAATAATAACATCTACCAATTCAACTAGATACAAAGCTCACGATCACATAAAGATCATATCATGGGAGAGAGAGATGAACCACATAGCTACCGGTAGAGCCCTCAGCCTCGGGGGAAAACTACTCCCTCCTCATCATAGGAGACAACAATGTTGGTGGAGATGGCGGTGAAGTCGATGGAGACGGTGGAGGAGGCGACGGCGTCGATGGAGATGGCTCCGGGGGCACTTCCCCGTCACGGCAGGGTGCCGGAACAGAGACTTCTGTCCCCCAAAATTTGTCTTCGAAGGCGGCGCTGCGGAACTGTTCTGGGAAAAACGCCGATTGTTTTAGGGATTTCCGTCGCGAGGCTTCTTATAGGTGAAGGGGCGTCGTCAGGAGTGGACCAGGGTGGTCTCACACATAGGGGGCGCGGCCAGGGGCTGGGCCACGCCGCCCTGTTGTGTGGCCAGCCCGTGGCCCATCTCCGGCTCCCGTTTGGTCCTCGTCCTTCGTCCGGGAAAATAGGAGTTCCAGAACTTGTTTCGTCCAATTCCGAGAATATTTCCTCTATAGCTTTTCTGAAACAAAAAAATAGCAGAAAACAGGAAACTGGCACTGTGGCATCTTGTCAATAGGTTAGTTCTGGAAATCGCATAAAAACACCACGAAGTGTAATGAAACACAAGGCAAATGGTGCATAAACAAGCATGAAGCATCAAAAATTATACATATGTTTGAGACGTATCAACATCCCCAAGCTTAACTCCTGCTCGTCCTCGAGTAGGTAAGTGATAATAAAAGAAATAATTTTTGAGGTGACATGCACCAACACAATCTTGAGCATCTATGTAAAGCATTGAGTGCTGGGATCAAAAGAACTTAAGACATGGGCATGAAAGACATAATCTTGATAGAAGAAACTTAGCAACCATGTTATAACATGAAAAAGAACACAAACGAAAGATCATGAAAATGAAACAATGAAAGTCAAACGTGTGTTCAAATCATATGGAAAAACATACAAAATGGTTTTCAGTTTTTCCTTCATGGAATAGCAAAACATAAATGCATAGGACACCTTCAAGTTTAAGAGGACGACTAGATACAAATAATTTAAGAACAAGTGAAACCATAATCATGAATCAATCAATGATAACTTTGGGACAATGCACATAAAACTCAGAATGACAACTATGCTCTCTTAGATGGTGCATAAAGGTAGAAGGTGGAGACTCAACATAAAAGTAAAAGAAAGGCCCTTCGCAAAGGGAAGCAGGGATTAAACATGTGCTAGAGCTTTTCATTTGTAAACAGAGAGATAAAAATTGGTTTTGAGAGGTGGTTGTCTATGTCAACAGCTGGCAATGGGGTTCTTACTATCTTCCATACAAAAATGAAGCAAGTTTTTGAGAGAGATTGGCACTTTTGTGCTCTTTTTATTAAGCTTGGCACTCCTCCCCATATTTTTTCTTTCTCAAACCATGGCTAACCGATTCCATCGGGTGCCCACCAACATTCACATACCATGGAGGAGTGCCTTTTTTCTTTCCTTTTTTCCCTTTTTTTTCTTTTTGGAATAAGACAATATGGAAGATAGCAAATCCGACCACTACGTCCCCATGAGCTGAAAACAGTGTCACAAAACGAGAAGTGTTTTGAAGGTTTTTGAAAGGTAGAACATGAAAATTTACCATGAATGGCTTACAAATACCATGCATAGGAATTTATAGTGGACACAATGGCAAACTTGGTTTTTAGGAGTTGGATGCACGAGTAGAGCTCATACTCAGTACAAAATGAGGGCTAGCAAAAGACTGGGAGCAACCAACTAAGAGTGCAATAACGGCCATAATCATGCATAGCGACAAAACATCATTGAAAGAAGCATAAAGTGGTATCACAAGTCAAAAACCAAATGATCATAGAGGCTATAGGCGACTTATTTTATAGTCAACATGTGTAAGCATGTGCCAAGTCAACCCAAATAAAGCATCAAAGGAGAAAACCAAATTAATGCTTCTAAATAATAAAAACAACGCATGATTTTTTCAAAATCTCATTAAGCAATCTCAGTCATTTGAGACAAGTCATGCTACAGCAAAAATCACTAAGCATACTATCAAAACGCAATCAAGCATGGCATGCAAAAGTCTAAGCCGTGGTCTAAACAAGCTCCTTTTTGTATCACTTTTTTGCATGAATTTTTTTCTCTTTTCCAACACCATTCAAACCTTTTTGAAACAACTCTTTTGATGAAAACCAACATGGACCAGTGGTCAAAATACACCTTGATGCAAAGATAAAAAAAGATCTGAACAAAAATCAAGGCGAAAAACAAAAGCTAAACGCAGTAGCAGAAAAAGAGAACACTCGTTGAACAAAAAGAGCGAAACTAGAGTGTTCTTGGCAATGAAAAACGGAGTAAGTCTCTCTCCAAAACAACATGATATGATCAAACCATTTATTACAGCAAACAAAACAAAATAAAACTGAAAGCAAAAACAACTGACACTCCAAGAAAAATGCATAGTGCATGAAGCAATAAAAATATAGTGTTTTGAAAGGTGACCTGATTTTTGCCGATGAAGAAGGGGTGCCTTGGGGGCATCCCCAAGCTTTGACGCTTGTACCTCTTGGATATTTCTTGGGGTGCGTGGGCATCCCCAAGCTTGAGCTTTTGTCCATTCTTCATCTCATCTCATCATTCTCCAATCCCTACACTTGAAAACTTCCTTCATACAAAACTCAACATAATTCTATTAGCAACGTTAGCATAAGCATGATAGTAAATTAACCCTTTTGGTTCAGGTTTCAACTCAATCCCACCACATATTAAAGTATCTACTAATGTAGAAACTTCCTCAAAAAGTTCCCAGATCAAAAGAACTCAAAAAGAAAGCGATCGAGAGGCAAACACAAATAGTGGCAGAAATCTGTCAAAACAGCACAGCTGACAAAGATCGATTTTTCCGAGGGTTTTGTGTTGCTCAAATCAAAAAGTGTAAAACTAATTAAAGTTTGGATATAACCTGGGTCATATGCACAAGAAATCGCAGGTCAAAAAGATATTCTGAGAATTTTCACGAATTTTTACGGTGCAGCACCAAAATCTGTTTCAGGACAGCAATTTCCCCAAATCTTACCTCCCTCACATTAGAGGTTTCTCTTGGCACAACAATGAAATAAAAATGATAAGGAGAGGTCATTACAGTAGTAATAACTTCCAAGACTCAAATAAAAGAAAAAGTACTGAAAGTAAAACAATGGGTTATCTCCCAAGAGTGCCTTTCTTTAACGCCTTTGAGCTAGGCGCAGTAATTTCAGAAAATGCTCACATAGGCGCCCGAAAAGAACTTAAGGCAAAGGTGCCATTAAGGAACTTGAAGCAAGAGAGAGCATTAAAAAGAAAATATGAAACACATTTAAATCTAAACCACTTCCTATGCATAGGAATCTTGTAAGAAAATAAATCAACGAGGCACATAGTAGCAAACATGGATAGATAAAACAAGTGCAACTTCAAGATTTGCAACATAGAGAGGGGAAACTCAATATTGTTGAGATCCATCAAACCATGTTTCCCTCTCTCATAATAACTTTCAGTAGCATCATGAATATAACTAACAATATAACTATCACATAAAGCATCCCTATCATGAGCCACATGCTTAAAAGAATTAATACTCCCCACATGAATAATCATAGTAGGAGCAGATTCAACAGAATAATTATTCTCATCACCATAATCATCAAAAACAGGAGGCATATTGTAATCATAACTAATTTTCTCCTCAAAAGTAGGTGAACTGAAAATATTATACTCATCATTGTAACCATCATAAACTAGAGGTTTAGTATCATCACAAGCTATAGAACAGCTATTTCGCAAAGCATATTCATCAAACATATCATCATAAGAAGGAACATGGATAGTACTAATGGTACAACAATTATTAACCTTAGAATTGGTACCAAAAAGATTTTCAATATCAAAAGTAGAGTGTTTTTCCCAATCATGATCACTAACATAGGTAACAGGCATGGGAACATCATCAAGATCAGAATTATCATAATCTATAATAGGAGCAACATGCTTAGGGGAAGATACCGTTTCCTCTCGCCTTTTACTCCTCTTCTTATTCTTCTTCTTACTCTCTCCTTCAGGAGGGAGAGACTTGAAAGGCATTTTCTCCACATAATCTGGTTTACTGACAGGAACAACAGAAGAAACTTTGGAGGATTCCTCCTCTCTATTAATAAGATGGAAACATCTATCAGTCCTGTCATAGCTTGGCAAAACATCATGTTTTATAAGATTTTGTATATAAGTATTTGCGAGGCAATCTTTAACACAATAGAGACGACAACCACGAAGGGTGCTATTAATATCACAAACACTCATATCTACCAAAGAAGTCTTTCTAGATATCTCTTCACACCCCAAGAACAAAGTAAGCTCATCATGCTGATTGAGAGTAATCTTGTCATCACAATACAAACTTGCGGTACTCATTCGATTAGAAAGGTGACTATTAGGGCCTGAGCATTGAAAATTAAAATGACCCGTGTCATCGCAAAGTTCACAAAGAAAAGGATAAAGCCCTCAAACCTTTTCACCAAGCTCATCTAGAGCCTTGAGCCACATTCGGGTTTCTTCATTCCCGTGGTGGATACAATAATCTTCCTTGTTCTAACTCTGTTCACAAGGTCTATGTACTCCACAAAAATTAACATGCTTATAAGAAATAGGACTTTCAGAAGTTTGAGCATGTTTCTTGCAATCATCAACAACAATATCACTTTCTATGCAAGTGTCTTTAAAAGGTTCATGATACACATCCCCATTTCCTTTGGGAACATTAATATGGGAAGCAAAGGCTCTAAAACAATCAACCATAATTTGAGGATCAAGACCATACTTAGCACTAAGCTCTTGAAAATCAGCAGTTTCAGCGAAAGACTTAATGCAATCATACTCATAATTTATACTTGATCCTTTACCTTTATTGCCATCCCAATCTTCGATATTGCTTTGAATTGTTTCAAGCAGATTCCACTTGACGTCAACATCCTTGCTTGTGAAAGAGCCATCAAAGCATGCATCTAGATAGTCCTTGTAATATCCTGAAAGCCTTGCATAAAAATTATTAATAACAATATTATGGGGAAGATCATGAATAGGACATTTGAGCATTAGTGACTTCAATCTTCCCCACGCTTGGGCAATGCTTTCTCCCTCATGCGGATGAAAATTATAAATATAATTTCTATCTTTATAAATCTCACTAGAAGGATAGAATTTAGAATAAAAGAGAGGTACAATTTCCTCCCAATCAATAGGTCGGCCATCCTTCAGTGTTTTATACCATTCCGTAGCTCTGCCCTTCAGTGATAAAGAAAATAGCTTTCTCTTAACTTGGTTCATCGAAATACCTGCACACTTGAACAACTCGCATAATTCATGTATAAAGAGCAAATGATCACCAGGATGGACAGTTCCATCTCCTAAATAGCTGTTATTCATAGCACGATCAATAATTTTCATAGGTATTTTAAAAGGATGAGGAGCACAAGCATCATAAGAATTATCACATATGGGAGATAAAATATAATTAGAAAAAAAATTCTCCACTAAAGCTGGGGAACTAAAAATATCATGCTTAACAAAACCAGCTTCCCCAAGCTTAGACTTTTCTACAGCATTAGCAATAACGGTGTTCAAAGCATTCATACTAACAACACTATTAGCATGCAAATTAAGCTCCAAAGGTTTTTCAATTTTCTCTTCAAACACTTCATATCCTAACGAAGGAAAAATACTAAAGAACTCTTTGTTTTCCATTAAGCCTAACTAGTGAAAATAAAAACAAGAAACAAAAAGATATAATTGCAGAATCTAAAGGAAATAACTTCGAGCACTCACACAGGAGGATGCGAGTACCTTTTACCTTACCTCCCCGGCAACGGCGCGAGAAAAGAGCTTGATGTCTACGCACGCGTCTGTTCTTGTAGACGGTGTTGGGCCTCCCCACCTTTTTCCTTTAACAAACCATGGCTAACCGATTCCATCGGGTGCCCACCAACATTCACATACCTTGGAGGAGTGCCTTTTTTCTTTTCTTTTTTTTCTTTTTTTCTTTTTGGAATAAAACAATATGGAAGATAGCAAATCCGACCACTACGTCCCCATGAGCTGAAAAAAGTGTGATGTCTGCGCACGCGTCTGTTCTTGTAGACAGTGTTAGGCCTCCAAGTGCAGAGGTTTGTAGAGCAGCAGCAAGTTTCCCTTAAGTGGATCACCCAAGGTTTATCGAACTCAGGGAGGATGAGGTCAAAGCTACCCTCTCAAACAACCCTGCAATTACGATACAGAAAGTCTCTTGTGTCCCCAACACACCCAATATACTTGTCAGATGTATAGGTGCACTAGTTCGGCGAAGAGATAGTGAAATATAAGTAGTAGTGATGATTATAAGTAGTAAATGTAATCTAAAATAAGTATCGCTGCGAGCAAACATGTAACAAAACTGAAAGGAAACGGTGTGCAATGCTTGGAAACAAGGCCTAGGGATCATACTTTTACTAGTGGACACACTCCCAACAAATATAACATAATTGAACCAATAGATACTAACATCAATATGCAACTCAAAACAATTCTCCAATGGAAAATGAACACTAATCATGCATAGGGCTACGAAGCACTCCTCAAAGTCCGTATTTCCCCAAACTAGATTGTCCCACACTGTCACCGTGAACGCACTAGATGGTTCCAACAAACACCAACAATTCATAGAGACATTAACCAAAAAGACACACATGATGCGCACACTATCACCATCACACCATGATACAAGGTATCTCCGGAGTTTACAAATATAAAGCACGGGAGTAGCATAATATCTAAATAATAATATCTACCAATTCAACTAGATACAAAGCTCACGATCACATAAAGATCATATCATGGGAGAGAGAGATGAACCACATAGCTACCGATAGAGCCCTCAGCCCCGGGGGAAAACTACTCCCTCCTCATCATAGGAGACATCAACATTGGTGGAGATGGCGGTGAAGTCGATGGAGCCGGCGGAGGAGGCGACGACGTCAATGGAGATGGCTCCGGGGGCACTTCCCCGTCCCGGCAGGATGCCGGAACAGAGACTTCTGTCCCCCGAAATTTATCTTCGACGGCTGATGCGGCACGGTGTTGATGTAATTTCACCGTCCAGTTGGGAACCCCAAGAGGATGGTATGATGAGTACAGCAGCAAATTTTCTCTCAGTAAGAAACCAAGGTTTAATCGTATCCAGGAAAAAGCCAAATGTCTGAAGGTGATGCCTGCTAGCTTTGCGATAGCTCCGGACAATTTATAAGGTGCCTCGTCCAGGCTTTGCTTTGCAAGCGGCAACATGGAACCTGCACACAACACAACCAAGAACTTTTCTCCCAACTTACGATGAGGTTGTCAATCTCACCGGTTTGCTGTAAACAAAGGTATGAGCGTATCGAGTGAAAAGCAATAGTAGTATGCGAGTAAAGTAAACAATGCGAGTAAAGTAAACAGGTGATAGCAATATAAAGGAAATTGGACCGGGGTCCATAGTTCACTAGTGGTGTCTCTCCATAAGATAAATAACACATGCTGGGTAAACAAATTATAGTTGGGCAATTGATAGAATAAAGATAACGTGCATATGTCGCGAGGATCACTATTTGATTTACTCTGGGCATTACAACAAAATACATAGACCGTCATCCAACTGCATCTATGACTAATAATCCACCCATGGGGATATCGTCCGAACACCCCATGAGTATTAAGTTGCGAACAACAGATAACTGCATTAAGCAAAGTGTGTAATGTATACAAAGCATATGCCCTTGGACATAATAATGTTGTTTTCTCCCTAGTGGCAACAGCACATCTACAACCTTAGAGGTTTCTGTCACTCCCCCAGATTAAATAGAGGCATGAACCCAACTATCGAGCATAAATACCCCCTCTTGGAGTCACTAGTATCTACTTGGCCAAGATAGCTACTAACAATGGAGAGCATGCAAGATCATAAACAACATAGAGATAACATAAGATATATGATTCAGCACATCAAGTCAACATAACACCAATATTCATCGGATCCCAATAAACACAACATGTAGAATTACACAATGGTGATCTCGATCATGTAAGGCAGCTCACGAGATCTAAACATGAAGCACATGGTGGAGAAGACAACCATCTAGCTACTGCTATGGACCCATAGTCCAAGGTAGACTACTCACTCATCGCGCAGGAGGCAAGCATGGCGATGAAAAAGACCTTCCGTGGCGATTCCTCTCTCCGGCAGGGTGTCAGGAAGAGCTTCTGGACCCTCCCGATCTCGGGTCGACGACGGCGGTGGATCGCGATGTGTTTCTAGAAAATTGATCGGGTCCTTAGGTTTTTCCCGTCGGGGGCTCTTTATAGGCGAAGGGGCAGCGTCAGAAGTGAACCGAGGCAGCCTCAAACATAGAGGGCGCGGCCAGGGCCTGGGCCGCACCGCCCTACTGTGTGGCCGGCTCGTGGCCCCACTCTGTCTCCTCTTCGGTTCTCTGGAAGCTTCGGTAAATTTCTGGATGTTTGGCTTTTGTTTCGTCCAATTCCGAGAATATTTCCTGTGTAACTTTTCTAAAACACAAAAATAGCAGAAAACAGGGAACTGGCACTGTGGCATCTTGTTAATAGGTTAGTTCCAGAAAATGCATAAAAATGCCATGAAGTGTAACAAAACACTAAGCAAATGGTGTAAAAACAAGCATGGAGCATCAAAAATTATAGATACGTTTGAGACATATCAGCATCCCCAAGCTTAACTCCTGCTCGTCCTCGAGTAGGTAAGTGATAATAAAAGAAATAATTTTTGAGGTGACATGCACCTACATAATCTTGATCAACTATGTAAAGCATTGAGTGCTGGGATCAAAAGAACTTAAAACATGGGCATGAAAGACATAATCCTGATAGAAGAAACTTAGCAACCATGTTATAACATGAAAAAGAACACAAACGAAAGATCATGAAAATGAAACAATGAAAGTCAAACGTGTGTTCAAATCATATGGAAAAACATATAAATGGTTTTCAGCTTGTCCTTCATGAGAGAGCAAAACATAAATGCATAGGACACCTTCAAGTTTAAGAGGGCAACTAGATACAAGTAATTTAAGAACAAGTGAAACCAACATCATGAATCAATCAATGAAAACTTCGGAACAATGCACATTATACTCAGAATGATAACTATGCTCTCTAAGACGGTGCATAAAGATAGAAGGTGGTGACTCAACATAAAAGTAAAAGAAAGGCCCTTCGCAGAGGGAAGCAGTGATTAAACATGTGCTAGAGCTTTTCATTTGTAAAACAGAGATAAAAAATTTATTTTGAGAGGTGGTTGTTTCATGTCAACGACTGGCAATGGGGACTTGCTATCTTCCATAATAAAAAAGTGAGAGCGGTTCTGAGTTCTTTGAAAATTTGGCACATTGGTGCTCTTTTATAAAGCTTTGGCACTCCTCCCCACCTTTTTTCCTTTCTCAAACCATGGCTAACCGATTCCATTGGGTGCCCACCAACTTTCACATACCATGGAGGAGTGCTCTTTTTTTTCTTTTTTTTGGAATTAGATTACAGTGGTCTGACTAGCTCCCTTGCAAAATTAATGACGAGCAGATGAAGCTGCCTAGTTGAGGGGTACTTAATTTAATATGGAAGATAGCAATTCCGACCACTACGTCCCCATGAGCTAAAAACTGTGGCACAAAATGAGAAGTAGTTGAAAGTTTTGAAAGGTAGCACATGAAATTTTACTTGGAATGGCTTGCAAATACCATGCATAGGAATTTATAGTGGACACAATGGCAAACTTGGTTTTAGGAGTTGGATGCACGAGTAGAGCTCATACTCAGTACAAAATGAGGGCTAGCAAAAGACTAGGAGCGACCAACTAAGAGAGCAATAACGGCCATAATCATGCATAGCGACAAAGCAACATTAAAAGAAGCATAAGATGGCATCAAAAGTCAAAAACTAAATGATCATAGAGGCTTATGGCGACTTTGTATGAGTCTAACATGTGTGAGCATGCGCCAAGTCAACCCAAATAAAGCATGAAAGGAGAAAACCAAAATAATGCTTCCAAATAACTAAAACAACGCATGATTTTTTTCAAAGGCTCATTAAGCAATCTCAGTCATTTGAGACAAGTCATGCTAAAGCAAAACCACTAATCATACTATCAAAATGACATCAAGCATGGCATGCAAAAGTCTAAGCCGCAGTCTAAACAAGCTCCTTTTTGTACCACTTTTTGCACAAATTTTTTCTATTTTCCAACACCATTCGAACCTTTTTGAAACAATTCTTTTGATGAAAACCAACATGGAACAGAGGTCAAAATACACCTTGATGCAAATATATAACAAGATCTGAACACAAATCAAGGCGAAAAACGAAAACTAAACGTAGTTGCAGAAAAAAAGAACACTCGTTGAACGACAAGAGTGAAAAACGGAGTGTTCTTGGCAAATGAAAAGCAAGGCATCTTCTCCAAAAGGAATTTATTGGGGTCCAACCATTTATTGCAGCAAACAAAACAAAACAGAACTGAAAACTAAAGACAACTGACGCTCCAAGAAAAACGCATAATGCATGAAGCAATAAAAATATAGTGTGTTGAAAGGTGACCTGATTTTTGCCGATGAAGAAGGGGTGCCTCGGGGGCATCCCCAAGCTTTGACGCTTGTACTTCTTGGATATTTCTTGGGATGACATGGGCATCCCCAGCTTGAGCATTTGTCTATTCTTCAACTCATCTCATCATTCTCCAATCCCTACACTTGAAAACTTCCTTCATACAAAACTAAACACAATTCTATTAGCAACATTAGTGTAAGCATAATAATGAATCAACCCTTTTTGCTTCAGATTTCAACTCAAAACCACCACATATAAAGCATATACTACTGTAGCAACTTCCCCAAAAGTTCCGTGATCAAAAGAACTAAAAAAGAAAGCGATAAAGAGGCAAACACAAATAGTGGCAGAAATCTGTCAAAACAGAACAGCTGACAAAGGTCGATTTTTTGAGGGTTTTCTATTGCTCAAATCAAAAAGTGTATAACTAATGAAAGTTTGGATATAACCTGGGGCACATGCACAAGAAATCGCAGGTCAAAAAGATATTCTGAGAATTTTCACGAATATTTACGGTGCAGCACCAAAATCTATTTCAGGACAGCAACTTCCCCAAATCTTACCTCACTCAAATTAGAGGCTTCTCTTGGCACAACAACGAAATAAAAAGGATAAGGAGCGGTTATTACAGTAGTAATAACTTCCAAGACTCAAATAACAGAAAAAGTACTGAAAGTAAAACAATGGGTTATCTCCCAAGAGTGCTTTTCTTTAACGCCTTTGAGCTAGGCACAGAAAGTGCGAATCAAGTAATATCGAAAGAGGCATTAAGATCAACTGTAGAAGTCTTTTCAACAATAAATTGAATTGTGTCCAAATGAGTTTTTGAATATCCCTTGTAATCACGCTTTGGTACACTACTTTCATCATAAAGATTTTTAGGGCAAATCCAATTAAAATTCTTTTCCAAAGCATCATGAATTCCTAGAAGCTTACAAGGTATAGGTACTCTGAAATATTATTATAATGCTTAAAAACTTTCCTAGCTTCAATGGCAACATCTCTAAATTCTCTACGCAAAGTTTCCAAGATAAAAGCTTTCGTTTCGGGGTCTTCAATATCATGAAGCTTAAGAAACATGTGTTGCATAAAAGGATTAGGGCTAGCACACCTAGCTTCTAACATGTGAACTAAATAAGCAGAAGCAAGTTCATAACTAGGAGCAAGCTCAGCCAAAGATTTTTCCTCAACATCTTTATGCATACTAATATGATTAAAGAACTCGTTGATGTTACTTTTCCCAATAATAGAACCACTACCTACTGAAAGGTCCTCCAAAACAGACTTAGGGAACAACATAATGAACTAAGAGAAATAAAGTAACAACTATAAAGGAAACTAATTTTTTTGTGTTTTTGATAAAATGATGCAAGTAAAAATAAAGTAAAAGCAAAACTAAAACATAGTAAAGGATGTGCGTGTGAAACTCCCCTTGCAGAAGTCTTCTTTTTCCCCGGCAACGGCGCCAGAAAATTAGCTTGATGCGGCACGGTGTTGATGTAATTTCACCGTCCAGTTGGGAATCCCAAGAGGAAGGTATGATGAGTACAGCAGCAAATTTTCCCTCAGTAAGAAACCAAGGTTTAATCGTATCCAGGAAAAAGCTAAACATCTGAAGGTGATGCCTGCTAACTTTGCGACAGCTCCGGACAATTTCTAAGGCGCCTCGTCCAGGCTTTGCTTTGCAAGCGGCAACGTGGAACCTGCACACAACACAACCAAGAACTTTGCTCCCAACCTACGATGAGGTTGTCAATCTCACCGGTTTGCTGTAAACAAAGGTATGAGCGTATCGAGTGGAAAGCAATAGTTGTATGCGAGTAAAGTAAACAATGCGAGTAAAGTAAACAGGTGATAGCAATATAAAGGAAATTGGACCGGGGTCCATAGTTCACTAGTGGTGTCTCTCCATAAGATAAATAACACATGCTGGGTAAACAAATTACAGTTGGGCAATTGATAGAATAAAGATAACGTGCATATGTCGCGAGGATCACTATAAGATTTACTCTGGGCATTACAACAAAATACATAGACCGCCATCCAACTGCATCTATGACTAATAATCCACCCACGGGGATATCATCCGAACACCCCATGAGTATTAAGTTGCAAACAATAGATAACTGCATTAAGCAAAGTGTGTAATGTAAACAAAGCATATGCCCCTGGACATAAGAATGTTGTTTTCTCCCTAGTGGCAACAGCACATCTACAACCTAAGAGGTTTTTGTCACTCCCCCAGATTAAATAGAGGCACGAACCCAACTATCGAGCATAAATACCCCCTCTTGGAGTCACTAGTATCTACTTGGCCAAGATAGCTACTAACAACGGAGAGCATGCAAGATCATAAACAACATAGAGATAACATAAGATATATGATTCAGCACATCAAGTCAACATAACACCAATATTCATCGGATCCCAACAAACACAACATGTAGAATTACACAACGGTGATATCGATCATGTAAGGCAGCTCACGAGATCTAAACATGAAGCACATGGTGGAGAAGACAACCATCTAGCTACTGTTATGGACCCATAGTCCAAGGTAGACTACTCACTCATCGCACCGGAGGCAAGCATGGTGATGAAGAAGACCTCCGGCGGTGATTCCCCTCTCCGGCAGGGTGCCGGGAAGAGCTTCTGGACCCTCCCGATCTCGGGTCGACGACGACGGTGGATCGCGATGTGTTTCTAGAAAATTGATCGGGTCCTTAGGTTTTTCCCATCGGGGGGTCTTTATAGGCGAAGGGGCAGCGTCAGAAGTGGACCGAGGTGGCCTCACACATAGGGGGCGCGGCCAGGGCCTGGGCCATGCCGCCCTACTGTGTGGCCGGCTCGTGGCCCCACTCCGTCTCCTCTTCGGTTCTCTGGAAGCTTCGGTAAATTTTTGGATGTTTGGCTTTTGTTTCGTCCAATTCTGAGAATATTTCCTGCGTAACTTTTCTAAAACACAAAAACAGCAGGAAACAGGGAACTGGCACTATGGCATCTTGTTAATAGGTTAGTTCCAGAAAATGCATAAAAATGCCACGAAGTGTAACGAAACACTAAGCAAATGGTGTAAAAACAAGCATGGTGCATCAAAAATTATAGATACGTTTGAGACGTATCAAGGGATTGGATGCACGAGAAGTATTCCCTCTCAGTATAGGTTTTTGGCTAGCAAGGCTGGGTAGCAAGCATAAAAGTTGCATGAAACAAACAAACATACATGTGATAGAAACAATCATGCAAACTTCCTTGAAAGTACAAATGATTTTAAATTGAGAATACTATTGCTTATGAGCCAATCATGAAGGAAAGCTGAAATGATGTATCTACTAACACTTCCGTTTTTTCTACTCAAACCTCCAGGTAATGTTGCTAATGACCAAGCTAGGTTTGCCAAAACCAACCAGATTTACTCATGCTCCCAAAGTGATACCAATACTAATCAACAAGACTAATCATATAAGAAAGATTGCAAACTAAAATAAAGTGTGCGGAAAGTAAATGATAAGACTTCTCATTAATGAGGTATTAAGATCAATTGAGAAGTCTTTTCAACAATAAATTGAATTGTGTCCAAATGAGTTTTTGAAGATCCCTTATGAACACTCTTTTGTTCACTACTTTCATCAAAAGAGTTTTCAGGACAAATCCAATCAAAATTCTTTTCCAAAGCTTCATGCAATCCTACAAGTTTGCAAGGAATTGGTACTTTGATATCTTCTTTGGTTGTACCAACAACATTAATAGGCGAGCCAAGCATATTAAATCGCTCAAAAACTTTCCTATCTTCAATAGCAACATCTCTAAATTCTCTATGCAAAGTCTCCAAAATAAAATCTTTCTTTTCGGAGTCTTCGATATCATGAAGCTTAAGAAACATTTGTTGCATAAAAGGATTAAGGTTAATAAACCTAGCCTCCAACATGTGAACTAAATAAGCAGTAGCAACTTCATAACTAGGAGCAAGCTCAGCCAAAGATCTATCCTCAACATCTTTATGCATACTAATATGATTAAAGAACTCCTCAATGTTACCTTTCCCAATAATAGAACCAATACCTACTGAGAGGTCCTCCAAAGCATTCTTAGGGAACAACATAATGAACTAAGGATAAAAGTAACGGAATGCAAACTATCAATGGAACTAATTTTTTTGTATTTTTGATAAAAAAGATGCAAGCAAAAATAAAATAAAGCAAAACAAAAACAAAGTAAAAGATTGAGCGTGTGAGACTCCCCTTGCAGAAGTCTTCTTTCTCCCCGGCAACGGTGCCAGAAAAATTGCTTGATGGCTTGTAAGTAACAGCCCGTTGGGAACCCCAAGAGGAAGGTATGATGAGCACAGCAGCAAGTCTTCCCTCAGTTGTGAAACCAAGGTTTATCGAACCAGTAGGAGAAAGCCAAACTTCTGAAGGTGATGCTTGCTAGCTTCGTGACACTCCGGACAATGGCGCCAGAAAAATTGCTGGTGCATAGTTAACGTAGGAGCTTCTTCACCTAGCAGCAACGTGGAACCTACACACAACACAACCAAGTACTTTGCTCCCAACTTACGATGAGGTTGTCAATCTCACTGGTTTGCTGTAATCAAAGGATTGAGCGTATCGAGTGGTAAAAGGGTAATAGTATGCAAGAAAGTAAACAGTGCGAGTAAAAGTAAAATGGTATAGCAATGTAAAGGAAATTGGACCGGGGTCCACAGTTCACTAGTGGTGTCTTTCCATAAGATAAATAACAACATGCTCGGTAAACAAATTACAGTTGGGCAATTGATAGAATAAAGATAACGTACATATGTTATGAGGATCACTATGAGATTCACTCTGGGCATTACGACAAAATACATAGACCGTAATCCAACTGCATCTATGACTAATAATCCACCCTCCGAATGTCGTCCGAGCAAACATTGGGTATTACGTTGCGAACAACGGATAACTGCATTAAGCAAAGTGCGTAAAGTAAACAAAGCAAATGTCCTTGGACACAAGAATGTTGTTTTCTCCCTAGTGGCAACGGCACATCTACAACCTTAGAGGTTTCTGTCACTCCCCCAGATTACTAGAGGCATGAACCCAACTATCGAGCATAAATACTCCCTCTTGGAGTCACTAGCATCTACTCGGCCAAGATATCTACTAGCAACGGAGAGCATGCAAGATCATAAACAACATAGAGATAACACAAGATATATAATTCAGCACATCAACTTTACATAGTACCAATACTCATCGGATCCCAACAAACACAACATGTAGAATTACATAAATATGATCTTGATCATGTTGGGCAGCTCACAAGATCTAAACATGAAGCACATGGTGGAGGAGACAACCATCTAGCTACCGTAGTCCAAGGTAGACTACTCACACATCACTCCGGAGGCGACCATGGTGGTGTAGAAGGCCTCCGGTAGGGATTCCCCTCTCCGGCAGGGTGCCGGGAAGAGCTCCTGGATCCTCCTGATCTCGCTTCAATGACGGCGGCGGCTTGTAGTATGTTTCGAGGAAAAGCGATCCATCCCCTAGGTTTTTCCCAGCGAGGGGAATTTATAGGCGAAAGGGCAGCGTCAGAAGGTGGGCCAGGTGGCCTCACCATGTGGTGGCGCGGCCAGGGGCTGGGTCGCGCCACCCCATGGTGAGCCTGGCCCCTGGCCCCCCTCCGTCTCATCTTCGGTCTTCGTGAAGCTTCTGTAAAAAATAGGAGGTTCGGCTTTTGTTTCGTCCAATTTCGAGAATATTTCCTGTGTAACTTTTCTGAAACACAAAAACAGCAGAAAACAGGGAACTGGCACTATGGCATCTTGTTAATAGGTTAGTTCTGGAAAATGCATAAAAATGCTACGAAGTGTAACAAAACACAAAGCAAATGGTGTATAAACAAGCATGGAGCATCAAAAGTTATAGATACGTTTGAGACGTATCAGGGGATTGGATGCACGAGAAGTATTCCCTCTCAGTACAGGTTTTTGGCTAGCAAGGCTGGGTAGCAAGCATAAAAGTTGCATGAAACAAACAAACATACATGTGATAGAAACAATCATGCAAAATACCTTGAAAGTACAAATGATTTTAACTTGAGAATACTATTGCTTATGAGCCAATCATGAAGGAAAGCTGAAATGATGTATCTACTAACACTTCCTTTTTTTCTACTCAAACCTCAAGGTAATGTTGCTACTGACCAAGCTAGGTTTCCCAAAACCAACTAGATTTACTCATGCTCCCAAAGTGATACCAACACTAATCAACAAGACTAATCATATAAGAAAGATTGCAAACTAAAATAAAGTGTGCGAAAAGTAAATGACAAGACTTCTCATTAATATTTCATAATCGCAACTCACACCAAGAGATACATAGGTAACCAACTAAAGGAGGATACTTCCACACTGCAAACTATTCTATAAGATAACTTCTCTATTCACGATATGACTCTACTTGAAAAGTAAATGGGTAAAAGCATAATGATGTGATACCGCGGCACCCCCCCAAGCTTGGAACAAACCAAGGGGATGCCAATACCAATGACAAATTACTCCTTCAGTGGAGGTGGTGAGTCTTTATCATTATCAGACTTGCAAGGCAAAGGTTCCCCATCAAGGAAAGATGACTTGGTCTCAAATATCCTGAAACTGGCAGCAGCACTCATTTGTTTAAACCTAGCTTCATACTCACAGTTTTGGTTCTGCAAGTCGTAGAGTTGTGCTTCTAATTTGTTGGTGGTCTCATGGAGTGAGAAGATGTCATCCCAGAGCTCTGCGGTCTCCTCCTTGTGCTTAGTGATGAGTTCTTGATTTATCCTATGGGTGATGTCCACCTCGCGTTCCGCCATCTTCTTGTATTTAAAGACTTCTTGCTCCAGCGCTTCCATCCTGGCTTCGAGACTCCCTTCTCCTGTAGGGCCCTGGACATCTTCTATCTGCAACTTCCCATCCTTGAGTGACAACTCCTTCGGATGCATCTTCAGCTCCCTCGTGTACGGATTAATGATGTCCGCAAGAGAGTTCTCCTCGGATGAACCAGACGAAGACGTGGTGGCTCTAAAACTGAGACAACTCCTGACAGAAACAGATCGACACAAAAACACGACGAGAACATGATATACAGACCTCGGGCAATCCGAGGGGTTATATAGGCAAAAATTAAACATCAAAATGAAGTCACAGGAGGAAACCGGGATGGAAACGAGTTCCAGGGTGGACTCACCACAGGGTGGCGCGGCCAGGAGGGGGCCCGCGCCACCAGGTGGTGAGGAGCCTCCGGACTCCGTTTCCAACCCGTTTTCATCTCGTGATTTTTCATATTTAATAAAAACAACAAAAATATAAATAGAAAAGTTTAACGCGAACCTTTTCTGACTAGAACTGTTACCTATTCGGAAATGGACTCTGCAGTTTCCTGCATATGTTCTTTGATGAATTCTTCCGGAGTAATCATTTGAATAACATCGACATCTTCATTATAAGAATCTCCAGAAATATAATGTTTGAGTCTTTGCCCATTCACCACTTGCGTAGTGTTATCTTTAAGCGAGGCAATCTTTATCGCACCTGAGTGATACACCTCTTCAATAACAAAGGGTCCTTCCCATTTCGAGAGTAATTTTCCTACAAAAAATCTGAGATGAGACCTATACAATAGAACTTTCTCACCAACATGAAATTCTCTCTTAAGAATTCTCCTATCATGCCATTGCTTGACTTTCTCTTTGAAAAGTCTGGCATTCTCATAAGCTTCATTTCTGTACTCATCTAAAGAACTCAAATCAAGCAACCTTTTCTTACCGGCAAGTTTAAAATCCCTATTAAGCTCTCTCACTGCCCAAAAAGCTTTGTGTTCTAATTCTAAAGGCAAGTGACATGCTTTTCCATAAACCATTTTGTATGGAGACATGCCCATGGGGTTCTTATAAGCAGTTCTATAAGCCCATAAAGCATCGTTCAACTTGCTAGCCCAATTTTTCCTAGATCTATTAACAGTCTTCTACAAGATAGACTTGATCTCTCTATTCGATAGATCTACTTGCCCACTAGTTTGGGGATGATAAGCAGAAGCAATTCTATGATTACGTCATATCTAGCAAGAGTTTTCCTCAAACCGCCATGAATAAAATGAGAACCTCCGTCAGTCATAAGATATCTAGGCACACCAAACCTAGGAAAAATAACAACCTTAAGCACTTTTAATGAGGTCTCACCATCAGCACTCTTCGTAGGTATAGCTTCTACCCACTTAGTAACATAATCAACAGCAACAAGTATATGAGTATAACCTTCTGAAGGAGGAAAATAACCCATAAAGTCAAATCCCCAACAATCAAATGGTTCAATAACAAGAGAATAACTCATAGGCATTTCATTGCGTCTAGAAATATTACCAACTCTTTGGCATTCATCACAAGTAAAACAAACTTTCTAGCATCTTTAAAAAGGGTTGGCCAATAAAAACCTAATTGTAGAACCTTTTGTGCAGTTCTATCTCCGGCATGATGTCCTCCATAAGCACTACCATGACATTTTCTCAATATCTCTTGTTGTTCATATTCTGGAACACATCTTCACATAATACCATCCACTCCTTCTTTATATAAGTGTGGATCATCCCAAAAATAATGCCTCAAGTCATAAAAGAATTTCCTTCTTTGCTGAGCTGTAAAGGTTGGAGGCAAATACTTGGAAACAATAAAGTTAGCATAATCAGCATACTAAGGATTCTCTCGCGAAGTTACCTTTATTGAAGCCAACTGTTCATTTGGAAAACTATCATTAACAGGGATAGGATCAAAAGAAATGTTTTCCAACCTAGACAAATTATCAGCAACAGGATTTTCAACACCTTTCCAATCTACAATATGCAAATCAAACTCTTGAAGAAGTAACACCCATCTAATAAGTCTAGGCTTAGCATCCTTCTTCACATAAGATATCTAATAGCAGTGTGATCAGTATGGATAGTAACTTTCAAATCAACGATATAACGTCTAAACTTATCACATGCAAAAACAACAGCAAGAAACTCTTTCTCAGTAGTAGCATAATTCTTCTGAGCAGCATCAAGAGTCTTACTAGCATAATGAATAACATTCAACTTCTTATCCACATGCTGTCCAAGAACAGCACCCACAGCAAAATCACTAGCATCACACATAATTTCAAAGCGTAAAATCCAATCAGGTGGTTGAACAATAGGAGCAGTAGTTAAAGCCTTCTTAAGAGTTTCGAAAGCTTCCTTACAACCATCATCAAAAACAAATGGTACATCTTTTTGAAGAAGATTAGTAAGAGGCTTCAAAATCTTAGAGAAATCTTTAATAAACCTCCTATAGAAACCAGCATGACCAAGAATACTACGAATACCTTTAACATCCCTGGGATAGGGCATTTTCTCAATTGCTTCAACCTTTGCTCTGTCAACTTCAATACCTCTTTCGAAGATTTTATGTCCAAGAACAATTCCTTCATTCACCATAAAGTGGCATTTCTCCCAATTAAGAACAAGATTATTTTCTTCACATCTCTGCAAAACTTTATCAAGATTGTGCAAACAATTATCAAAAGAAGTTCCATAGATGGAGAAATCGTCCATGAATACCTCCACAATTTCTTCACAAAAACCATGAAAAATAGCAGACATGCATCTTTGAAAAGTAGCAGGAGCATTGCACAAACCAAAAGGCATACGTCTATAAGCAAAAGTTCCATAAGGACAAGTAAAAGTGGTTTTCTCTTGATCTTGCTTTTTAACAGCAATCTGAGAGAAACCAGAATAACCATCAAGAAAACAAAAATGAGTTTTCTTAGATAACCTCTCTAGCATTTGATCTATAAATGGTAAAGGATAATGATCTTTCTTAGTAACTTTGTTGACCTTTCTAAAATCAATGCACATCCTATAACCAACTACTACCCTTTGAGGAATAAGCTCGTTATTCTCATTAGGCACAACAGTGATACCTCCTTTCTTAGGAACACAATGGACAGGACTAACCCATCTACTATCAGCAATAGGATAAATAATACCAGCATCAAGGAGCTTCAATACCTCATTTCTTACCACTTCCTTCATCTTAGGAATTAAGCGGCGTTGATGTTCAACAACTGGCTTTGCATCTGGCTCCATGTTAATAGCATGCTGACATATAATAGGAGAAATCCCTTTTATATCATTAGGAGTATATTGATGCGGCACGGTGTTGATGGTTTTTCACCGTCCAGTTGGGAACCCCAAGAGGAAGGTATGATGAGTACAACAGCAAATTTTCCCTCAGTAAGAAACCAAGGTATGTCAAATCTAGGAAAAAGCCAAATGTCTGAAGGTGATGCCCGCTAGCTTCGCGACAGCTCCGGACAATTTATAAGGCACCTCATCCAAGATTTGCTTTGCGAGCGGCAACGTGGAACCTGCACATAACACAACCAAATACTTTACTCCCAACTTACGATGAGGTTGTCAATCTCACCGGTTTGCTTGAAACAAAGGGTATGAGCGTATCGAGTGGAAAATAATAGTAATATGCGAGTAAAGTAAACAGTGCAAGTAAAGTAAACAGGTGATAGCAATATAAAGGAAATAGGACCGGGGTCCACAGTTCACTAGTGGTGTCTCTCTATAAGAAAAAATAACACATGCTGGGTAAACAAATTACAGTTGGGCAATTGATAGAATAAAGACAACGTGCATATGTCGAGAGGATCACTATGAGATTTACTCTGGGCATTACAACAAGATACATAGACCGTCATCCAACTGCATCTATGACTAATAATCCACTTGTGGCGAATCAATCTGAGAACTCCACAAGTATTAAGTTGCGAACAACAGATAACTGCATTAAGCAAAGTGTGTAATGTAAACAAAGCATATGCCCTTGAGCATATGAATGTTGTTTTCTCCCTAGTGGCAACAACACATCTACAACCTTAGAGGTTTCTGTCACTCCCCCAGATTAAATAGAGGCATGAACCCACTATCGAGCATAAATACCCCCTCTTGGAGTCACTAGCAACTACTCGGCCAAGATAGCTACTAACAACGGAGAGCATGCAAGATCATAAACAACATAGAGATAATATAATATAATATAATATAAGATAATATTTAGTACATCAACTCAATCATAACATCAATATTCATCGGATCCCAACAAACACAACATGTAGAATTACATAACGGTGATCTCGATCATGTAAAGCAGCTCACAAGATCTAAACATGAAGCACATGGTGGAGAAGACAACCAACTAGCTACTGCTATGGACCCATAGTCCAAGGTAGACTACTCACTCATCGCGCCGAAGGCAAGCATGGCGATGAAGAAGACCTCTGGTGGCGATTCCCCTCTCCGGCAGGGTACCGGGAAGAGCTTCTGGACGCTCCCGATCTCAGGTCGACGACGGCGGCGGATCGTGATGTGTTTCTAGAAAAGTGATCGGGTGCTTAGGTTTTTCCCATCGGGGGGTCTTTATAGGCGAAGGGGCGGCGTCAGAAGTGGACCTGGGTGGCCTAACCACAGGGCGGCGCGGGCCAGGGGCTGGCCGCGCCCCCTGGTGGTGTGGCCCCCCAGTGGCCCCCCCTCCGTCTCCTCTTCGGTCCTCTGGAAGCTTCGGTAAATTTTTGGACGTTCGGCTTTTGTTTTGTCCAATTCCAGGAATATTTCCTGTGTAACTTTTCTGAAACACAAAAATAGCAGAAAACAGGGAACTGGCACTGTGGCATCTCGTTAATAGGTTAGTTCCAGAAAATGCATAAAAATGTCACGAAGTGTAACGAAACACTAAGCAAATGGTGTAAAAACAAGCATGGAGCATCAAAAATTATAGATACGTTAGAGACGTATCAGCATCCCCAAGCTTACCTCCTGCTCGTCCTCGAGTAGGTAAGTGATAACAAAAGAAATAATTTTTGAGGTGACATGCACCTACACAATCTTGATCATATATGTAAGCGTTGTGCGCAGGGATCAAAAGAACTTAAAACATGGGCATGAAAGATATAATTTTGATAGAAGAAACTTAGCAACCATGTTATAACATGAAAAAGAACACAAACGAAAGATCATAAAAATGAAGTAATGAAAGTCAAACGTGTGTTCAAATCATATGGAAAAAACATACAAATGGTTTTTAGCTTGTCCTTCATGAGAGAGCAAAACATAAATGCATAGGCCACCTTCAAGTTTAAGAGAGCGACTAGATACAAATAATTTAAGAACAAGTGAAACCAACAATATGAATCAATCAATGAAAACTTTGGGACAATGCACATTATACTCAGAATGACAACTATGCTCTCTTAGACGGTGCATAAAGGTAGAAGGTGGAGACTCAACATAAAAGTAAAAGAAAGGCCCTTCACGGAGGGAAGCAGTGATTGCAAGTTTTCTAAACCTTCAAAAATTATGGTACTTACCGGCTTTGAGCTCTCATTGCCCCCATCATAAGCATCTTGAATGGTTAAAGTTAATGCGAGTACAATTATGTTGTATATGCTTGACAAATCATAAGTTGAAAACCTCGTGTCCCGTGAAGTACAAATACCCAAACCTCATGTTACTTTACTTAGAGTCCCAAGCAATCTCTTGTCATTGTAAGTATACATGTATCATCGAGAACCGCCAACAGGGTACCTCCGTGCCCGATGACATGGAACAAGCCCACATCAAAATGACAGGACAAACAGACAATGAACACCTCGGCATCTCTTTTATTTACCATTGGTATAGCTTTTTATTGTGAGATGCGTCATCGAATGTTCACTATGGGCATGCTGTAAATTTCCACCATGAATTATGCATGGCTTGATTAGCGGCCCAGGCGTTTCTCTAACACGTATACAAACTCCATGATCCCGCAAGATTCCCAATTCATTTCACATCACGAGTATCCATAAACAAAAGATCACGATATCAACTCAAATGAAAGATAGTGCAATGTTGAAAGCTTGCCCCATGACGGCATGGCTGGGCTAATTTCCAACTTACAACTTGCAAGCATAACAACTCAACATAAGAGAGCCACAATGTCAAAATTTTAAAATGAGAAAAGTAAAGTGTGCCATCAGGTTCGTGAGAGCTTTACTGACCAATTTTCGCATAACACCAAAAGAGTTTAATTTGAAGGATAGATAAAAGCAAGTCAAATGTACTTGGAATAGCAAATTACTAATAGGTATGTATGGTGGACACATTGGAACAACTTGGTTTTTAGGAGTTGGATGCATGAGTAGAGCTCATACTCAGTACAAAACGAGGGCTAGCAAAAGACTGGGAGCGACCAACTAAGAGAGCAATAACGACCATAATCATGCATAGCGACAAAGCGACATTAAAAGAAGCATAAGATGGCATCAAAATTCAAAAACTAAATGATCATAGAGGCTTATGGCGACTTGTATGAGTCTAACATATGTGAGCATGCGCCAAGTCAACCCAAATAAAGCATCAAAGGAGAAAACCAAAATAATGCTTCCAAATAATTAAAACAACGCATGATTTTTCAAAGGCTCATTAAGCAATCTCAGTCATTTGAGACAAGTCATGCTACAGCAAAACCACTAAGCATACTATCAAAAAGACATCAAGCATGACATGCAAAAGCCTAGGACGCAGTCTACACAAGCTCCTTCTTGTACCACTTTTTTGCATAAAGCTTTTTCTCTTTTTCAACACCATTCAAACTTTTTATAAACAACTCTTTTGATGAAAACCAACATGGACCAGAGGTCAAAATACACCTTGATAAAAAGATATAACAAGATCTGAACAAAAATCAAGGTGAAAATCGAAAACTAAACGCAGTTCTAGAAAAAGAGAACACTCGTTGAAACGGTAAGAGTGAAAACGGAGTGTTCTTGGCAAATGAAAAGCAAGGCAACTTCTCCAAAAGGAATTTGTTGGGGTCCAACCATATATTTCAGCAAACAAAACTAAACAAAACTGAAAACTAAAAATAACTGACGCTCCAACAAAAATGCATAATGCATGAAGCAATAAAAATATAGTGTGTTGAAAGGTGACCTGATTTTTGCCGATGAAGAAGGGGTGCCTCGGGGGCATCCCCAAGCTTTGACGCTTGTACTTCTTGGATATTTCTTGGGGTGACATGGGCATCCCCAAGCTTGAGCTTTTGTCCATTCTTCAACTCATCTCATCATTCTCCAATCCCTACACTTGAAAACCTCCTTCATACAAAACTAAACACAATTCTATTAGCAACATTAGGGTAAGCATAACATTGAATCAACCCTTTTTGCTTAAGGTTTCAACTCAAAACCACCACATATAAAGCATATACTACTGTAGCAACTCCCCCAAAAGTTCCGTGATCAAAAGAACTCAAAAAGAAAGCGATAAAGCAGCAAATACAAATATTGGCAGAAATCTATCAAAACAGAACAGCTGACAAAGGTCGAATTTTTAGAGGGTTTTATGTTGCTCAAATCAAAAAGTGTTCAACTAATGAAAGTTTGGATATAACCTGGGGCATATGCACAAGAAATCGCAGGTCCAAAAGATATACAGAGAATTTTCACTAATTTCTACGGTTCAGCACCAAAAACTGTTTCAGGACAGCAACATCCCCAAATCTTACCTCACTCAAATTAGAGGCTTATCTTGGCACAAAAACGAAATAAAAAGGATAAGGAGCGGTTATTACAGTAGTAATAACTTACAAGACTCAAATAAAAGAAAAAGTACTGAAAGTAAAAACAATGGGTTATCTCCCAAGAGTGCTTTTCTTTAACGCCTTTGAGCTAGGCGCAGAAAATGCGAATCAAGTAATATCAAGCGATGAAGCATCAAGCTCATAATTTGCTCTAAAAATAGAGTCAAAAATCAATTTCTTTCTCTTCCTAGGGAAGTGTTCCATACCTTTCTTGAGTGGAAATTGATATTTGATAGTGTCTTCCCTCATATCAATGATGGCACCTACAGTTCAAAGAAAAGGTCTTCCCAAAATAATAGGACATGAAGCATTGCATTCAACATCCATGACAAGAAAATCAATGGGAACAAGGTTATTGTTAACCATAATAAGAACATCATTAATCCTTCCCAAAGGTTTCTTCTTAGCAACATCAGCAATAGGAACATCATAATAACACTTTTCAAGAGGTGGTAAATCAAGCATGTCATAAATCTTTCTAGGCGTAATAGAAATACTAGCACCTAGATCACATAAAGCATGTCAATCAAAACCATTAACATGCATATCAATGATGGGTTCCCAACCATCTTCTAATTTCTTGGGAATAGAAGCTTTTTGCTTCAACTTTTCATCCCTAATTTTCATGAGAGCATTGGTTATATGCTTAGTAAAAGCAACATTTAAAGAACTAGCATTGGGAGTCAAAGCAAGATTTTGCAAGAACAAAATAACTTCAGATATATGGCAGCCATCAACATCAAAATCATTAAAGGAAATAGAGCTATCATCTCCTACACTCTGAAAAATTTCAGCACTCTTTTGAGAAAAAGTTTTAGCTGTTTTGGGCTTTTTAACACTAGGAGTAGGAGTTTTCTCTACACCAATCAAAGTAAGAGGATTGCTAGCATTAGGAATAACATCATCAGAGGTAGTAATGGTACATACCTTCATCTTTCTAGCCATCTCATCTTCTCTTTCCCACCTGGCATGCAATTCTGCTAGCATCCTAACATTTTTATCAATTCTAACTTGGATAGCATTAGCAGTAGCAAAAGGATTGTTCTCCTTCACCTCATTAGGCAACACTTTTAATTTCAGAAGTTCAACATCATGAGCAAGGCTATCAACTTTAGAAGCAAGAATATCAATTTTGCCTAACTTTTCCTCAACAGACTTGTTAAAAGCATTTTGCTTACCGATAAAGTCCTTGAGCATTACCTCAAGCTCGGAGGGCGCGACCCTAGTGTTGTTGGAGGAATTACCATAAGAATTACCATAACATTACCATTGGTAGAAGGATACGGCCTATAATTGTTACTAGCAAAATTGTTCCTATAAGCATTGTTGTTAAAATTATTATTTCTAATGAAGTTTACATCAACATGCTCTTCTTGAGCAACCAAAGAGGCCAAAGGAACATTATTAGGATCTACATGAGTCCTATCATTAGAAAGCATAAGCATAATAGCATCAATCTTATCACTCAAGGAAGAGGTTTCCTCAACGGAATTTACCTTCTTACCTTGTGGAGCTCTCTCGGTGTGCCATTCAGAATAATTTACCATCATATTGTCGAGAAGCTTGGTTACGACGCCCAAGGTAAGGGACATAAAAGTGCCTCCAGCTGCTGAATCCAATAGGTTCCTTGAAGAAAAATTCAGTCCTGCATAAAAAGTTTGAACAATCATCCAAGTAGTCAGTCCTTAGCTTTTCCTCTCAAAGAAAAAGGAAACAACTTAAGCTTAATAATATCACTTTCTACATCCTTATATTTCTGCATCTCACATAGCTCAACAAAATTGTTGAGATGAGCTGCAGCATCATCAGTACTAGCACCAAAAAATTGCTCTTTCATAACAAGGTTCAACAAAGCAGGCTTAATCTCATAAAAATTTGCAGCAGGAGTATGTGGCGCAATAGAAGTGCAGATAAAATTACTATTATTAGTGCTAGTAAAATCACACAACTTGGTGTTTTCAGGAGTAGCCATTCTAGCAAAACTAAAAGCAGACAAATAAAAACAACTATAAAGGATACTAATTTTTTTTATGTTTTTGATAAAATGATGCAAGTAAAAAAAAAAGTAAAGCAAAACAATAAACAAAGTAAAGGATGTGCATGCGAAACTCCCCTTGCAGAAGTCTTCTTTTTCCCCGGCAATGGCGCCAGAAAATTAGCTTGATGCGGCACGGTGTTGATGGTTTTTCACCATCCAGTTGGGAACCCCAAGAGAAAGGTATGATGAGTACAGCAGCAAATTTTCCCTCAGTAAGAAACCAAGGTATGTCAAATCCAGGAAAAAGCCAAACGTCTGAAGGTGATGCCTGCTAGCTTCGCGATAGCTCCGGACAATTTATAAGGCGCCTCATCCAAGCTTTGCTTTGCGAGCGGCAATGTGGAACCTGCACACAACACAACCAAATACTTTGCTCCCAACTTACGATGAGGTTGTCAATCTCACCGGTTTGCTTCAAACAAAGGGTATGAGCGTATCGAGTGGAAAGTAATAGTAATATGCGAGTAAAGTAAACAGTGCGAGTAAAGTAAACAGGTGATAGCAATATAAAGGAAATAGGACCGGGGTCCGCAGTTCACTAGTGGTGTCTCTCCATAAGATAAAATAACACATGCTGGGTAAACAAATTACAGTTGGGCAATTGATAGAATAAAGACAACATGCATATGTCGAGAGGATCACTATGAGATTTACTCTGGGCATTACAACAAGATACATAGACCGTCATCCAACTGCATCTATGACTAATAATCCACTTGTGACGAATCAATCCGAGAACTCCATAAGTATTAAGTTGCGAACAACAGATAACTGCATTAAGCAAAGTGTGTAATGTAAGCAAAGCATATGCCCTTGAGCATATGAATGTTGTTTTCTCCCTAGTGGCAACAACACATCTACAACCTTAGAGGTTTCTGTCACTCCCCCAGATTAAATAGAGGCATGAACCCACTATCGAGCATAAATACCCCCTCTTGGAGTCACTAGCAACTACTCGGCCAAGATAGCTACTAACAACGGAGAGCATGCAAGATCATAAACAACATAGAGATAACATAAGATAATATTCAGCACATCAACTCAATCATAACACCAATATTCATCAGATCGCAACAAACACAACATGTAGAATTACATAACGGTGATCTCGATCATGTAAAGCAGCTCACGAGATCTAAACATGAAGCACATGGTGGAGAAGACAACCAACTAGCTACTGCTATGGACCCATAGTCCAAGGTAGACTACTCACTCATCACGCCGGAGGCAAGCATGACGATGAAGAAGACCTTCGGTGGTGATTCCCCTCTCCGGTAGGGTGCCGGGAAGAGCTTCTGGACCCTCCCAATCTTGGGTTGACGACGGCGATGGATCGTGATGTGTTTCTGGAAAAGTGATCGGGTGTTTAGGTTTTTCCTGTCGGGGGGTCTTTATAGGCGAAGGGGCGGCGTCAGAAGTGGACCTGGGTGGTCTCACCACAGGGCGGCGCGGGCCAGGGGCTGGCCGTGCCCCCTGGTGGTGTGGCCCCCCAGTGGCCCCCCTCCGTCTCCTCTTCGGTTCTCTGGAAGCTTCGGTAAATTTCTGGACGTTCGGCTTTTGTTTCATCCAATTTCAAGATTATTTCCTGTGTAAGTTTTCTGAAATACAAAAACAGCAAAAAACAGGGAACTGGCACTGTGGCATCTCGTTAATAGGTTAGTTCTAGAAAATGCATAAAAATGCCATGAAGTGTAACTAAACACTAAGCAAATGGTGTAAAAACAAGCATGGAGCATCAAAAATTATAGATACGTTAGAGACGTATCATATATCCCATAGCTCCTCGGTGTTTCCTCAATATTTCTAATAACCTTTCTTCTTCCTTTCCTAAAAGTTTAGAACTGATAATAACAGGATATATTTTCTTGTCATCGATATAAGCATATTTAAGATCATCAAGTAAAGGTTTTAGATCAAAACAG
The DNA here is from genome assembly GCA_007115705.1 of Dactylis glomerata. Classification (NCBI taxonomy): domain Eukaryota; kingdom Viridiplantae; phylum Streptophyta; class Magnoliopsida; order Poales; family Poaceae; genus Dactylis; species Dactylis glomerata. Next base: position 10,861,362 of record QXEO01000734.1, read on the forward strand.
GATCTTCATTGGGTGGCAAAGTGGTACCCAAATCCTCCAGAGGTAAATTGTGTTTAATCAACGCTGGTTGATGAAGAAGAATATCGTCAATCTCATCTCTTTCTTCCCTGAAGATCTCACTTTCAAGGTCCTCCATAAATTGCTGCAAAGCATTATTAGGAGCAAGAGCAATAGAGGCAAGCTGTTCAAATCGAAAATCTTCATTAGGCAATTCATTTTCATAAGGAGCTTTAGTAAACTTTGAAAAATTAAAGTCATAAGATTCTCCATCAAACTTAGTCAAAATTTTCTCCTTCTTACAATCTATAATAGCGCCACAAGTATTCAAAAAGGGTCTACCGAAAATAATAGGAGAAGTTTTACTAGCTTCTTTACCAAGTACTAGAAAATCAGTAGGGTATTTAGTCTTACCGCATAAAACTTCCACATCTCTAACAATACCAATTGGCAAGACAGTCTCTCTGTTAGCAAGCTGAATAACCACATCAATTTCTTCAAGTTCACAAGGGGCAATTTCATGCATGATTTCTCTGTAAAGCTCATAAGGAATAGCACTTGAACTTGCACCAATGTCACATAAACCATAATAGCAATGATCACCAATCCTGACAGAAAGCACAAGAACACTTGTTTTCCTAGATCTACTAGGATGTGAAACCATGCTAGAAGCATCTTCACAAAAGACAATATGTTCATCTTCTACATTTTTAGTAACAAGGTCATTCACTATAGCTACAGGAGACTTAATAGTAATTTGCTCATCAGGTTCTACAGTTTTCTTTGCACTTTTCTTAAGCACACTAATTAAAGTAGAATGTTCCTTTACCTTAGCAGGGAAAGGCATTTTCTCAAAATAAAGCTCAGGCAGAATGCGAACAACAGTGCAAACTTCAGTAGTTCTAGCAGGAGCACAACTAATAGTATCTTTATAAGGCACATGGTACTTGTTCCAATCCTTCTTTGGAACATCAAGATAAGAGGCAAAGGCCTTAAAACAGTTAGCAAGTATTTGGAAATCAAGACCATAAACAGCACTAACATCATGAAAGTCATCGGTTCCCATAAAAGCTTTAATGCATTCATAATTTATACCTGACTTTCTAACTTTGTCGTTCTCCCATCCTTCAGTATTTTCTTGAATATGGTCTAGAAGATCCCATTTAGCTTCTTCTTTCATACGTGTAAATGATCCAGAGCAAGAAGCATCCAATAAATCCTTGTTGTGAAGAGCAAGCCTTGCATAAAAGTTATCAATAACAATATTACAAGGGAGCTCATGAATGGGACATTTGAGCATTAGTGACTTCAATCTCCCCCACGCTTGGGCAATACTCTCTCCATCATGAGGCCAAAAGTTATATATTTGATTCCGATCTACTTGGAGGGTAGAATTTAGAATAAAAGAGAGGTACAATTTCTTCCCAGCCAATAGATGGACCATCCTTTAGCAGCCTATACCATTCCGCAGCTCTGCCCTTAAGTGATAAAGAGAATAGCTTTCTCTTAACCTGGCTTGATGAAATACCTGCACACTTGAAAAACTCACATAATTCATGTATAAAGAGTAAATGATCACCCGGATGGACAGTTCCATCTCCTGAATAGCAGTTATTCATAACACGTTCAACAATTTTCATAGGTATTTTAAAAGGATCTAATTGAGCAGGCGGTGGTTCATCTACCACCGTAACAGAGGCAGTAGCGTTCCCAAATAGGGAACCAAATGGAGAATTCTCCATATCAATATAAAATAAAAATAAAAGACAGAAATAAAAACAATACTCACAGCGAAAGTTACCTTTACCAATTCCACTCTTCAATAGCGCTTCACTCCCCGGCAACAGTGCAAGAAAATAGTCTTGATGACCCACAAGTATAGGGGGTGTATCGTAGTACTTTCGATAAATAAGAGTGTCAAACCCAACGAGGAGCAGAAGGTGCTGACAAGTGGTTTTGATCAAGGATTCACTGTAAATACTAGCAAACGGGTTTTCAGGGGTATTTGGTAATGCAAGTAAATAAAGTACGAGTAAATAAAAGATAATAATAATAATTGCTGCAAGCCTGCAAGTGGCCCAATCCTTTCTAGAGCAAAGGACAAGCCGGTTGTGTAACTTATAATTACCAAACGTTCCTGAGGACACACGGGAGTTTCGCTTTCGCTTCATGCTGCTAAGTAATCTTCATTGGTTTGATAAGTGTTATGGGGGTAAAGCTGTGCTAGCATACTACCCTTACTAGGAATAATACACACTTGTGATTATACCCCTTGCAAGCATCCGCAAATACAAGAAAGTAGTTAAGATAAATCTAACCACAACCTTAAACTCTGAGATCCTACGCTCCCTGGTGCAATGGTTTCCTAACGGGGGTTTAGGTTTCTGTCGCTCTGGCAACACCACAATTAGTAGCCAAATACACAATGCATTCCACTAGGCCCATAAATGGTGAAGTATCATATAGTCGATGTTCACATGACACCACTAGTATAATAACACCACAACATATAAATATCAAACCATTAAATATTACTCAACATAGTTACACTACTAACATCTCGACTTCTCCCATGTCCTCAAGAACTAAATGAACTACTCACAAGACATCATATGGATCATGACCAGAGGTGAAATAATGGTAAATAACAATCTGAACATAAACCTTAATTCAACGATTCCACTCAATAGCATTAACTACAAAGGTAATCAACACCGGGAAAGTTTCCCCTAAGAATTTGACAAGATTCAACCCAAAATTTTACAGCGGGATGGTGTGGTGATGGTGGAGATGAAGGTGCTGCTGATGATGATGATGGTGATGATGATCCCGATGAAGTCCAGCATGATGATGATGACGATGGCGACGATCTCCCCTCTCCGGGAAGGAATTTCCTCGGTAGATTTTTGCTGCCCGAGAGCTTTTCTCTCTCAGTGTTTTTCGCCCCACAGACGCGGCGGTGTCTATCTCTGATCCCCCCCCCTTGACTTAGGTTTTGGGGGATGACAATATTCGCAAGGGGGCGATGGCAGGAGTGGGCCAGGGTTGCCTCACCACAGGGCGGCGCGGCCAGGGGTGGACCCGCGCCACCTGGTGGTGTGCCCCTGCTGCTCCTCTCGTCTTCTAGTAATATATGAATTTCTGGGTATTTCTTTGGAATTGTTGATCTTTAGAAATATGGTGTCTTGACGGTCCTTTTTCTAGCAGAATCCTGACTCTGGCAGCAAGTTCTCCAATGATCATCAAACATGTAAAACAGAGGAAACAACATAAGTATCACCTCTAAATATGAAATATATCAATGAATAATAGTAAATTATGATATAAAATAGTGATGCAAAATGGATGTATCACCCAACATGTTTCTTTTGGAGAAGATGCACTCCGTTTTTCATTGCCAAGAACACTCTAGTTTTCACCTTTTTCGTTCAACGAGTGTTCTCTTTTTCTAGTACTGCATTTAGCGTTTGTTTTTTGCCTTGATTTTTGTTCAGAACTTGTTAGTTCTTTGTAGCTAGGTGTGTTTAGACCTCTGGTCTTTGTTGCTTTTCATCTTTAAGAGTTGTTTCAAAAAGGTTGCTTGGTGTTGGAAAAGAGAAAAAAGTTGCATGCCTATAGTGGTACAAATGGGAGCTTGTTTAGACCGTGGCTTAGACTTTTGCATGTCATGCTTGATGTTATTTTGATTATATGCTTAGTAGTTTTTGTTGTAGCATGACTTGTCTCAAATGACTGAGATTGCTTAATGTGCATTTGAAAGAATCATGCATTGTTTTTATTATATGGGAGCATATTATTGTGGTATTCTCCTTTGATACTTTATTTGGGTTGACTTGGCGCATGCTTACACCATGTTTGACTTTAACCAGTTGTCTTAAGCCTCTATGATCATTTGGTTTTTGACTTGTGATACCAATTTGTACTTTGGTTAATAATGTTTTGTCGCTATGCATGATTATGGCCGTTATTGCTCTCTTAGTTGGTCGCTCCCAGTCTTTTGCTAGCCTTCATCTGTACTGAGAAGGAATACTTCTCGTGCATCCAACTACCAAAAACCAAGTTATTTCAAAGAGTCCACTATAAATTCATATGCATGGTATTTTCAAGCCATTCCAAGTAAATTTGCATGTGCTACCTTTCAAAAAACCTTCAAAATACTTCTCATTTGTGACACTGTTTTCAGCTCATGGGGACGTAGTGGTCGGATTTGCTATCTTCCATATTGTAATCTTTCAAAAAAGAAAAAAAAGAAAAAAAGACACTCCTCCATGGTATGTGAAAGTTGGTGGGCACCCGATGGAATCGGTTAGCCATGGTTTGTGAAAAGAAAAGTGGGGAGGAGTGCCAAGCTTTATAAAAGAGCACAAATGTGCCAATTTCTCCCAAAACTTGCTTAGTATGGAAGATAGTAAGAACCCCATTGCCAGTCGTTGACAAGAACAACCAGCTCTCAAAACAAATTTTTATCTCTATTTTACAAATGAAAAGCTCTAGCACATGCTAAATCCCTGCTTCCCTCTGCGAAGGGCCTTTCTTTTACTTTTATGTTTAGTCTTTCTACCTTTATGCACCGTCTAAGAGAGCATAGTTGTCATTCTGAGTATAATGTGCATAGTCCCAAAATTTCTTATTGATTGATTCATGATTATGGTTTTGCTTGTTCTCAAATTATTTGTATCTATTCGCCCTCTTAAACTTGAAGGTGTCCTATGCATTTATGTTTTTCTACTCCATGAGGGACAAGCTGAATACCACTTTGCTATGTTTTTCTATATGCTTGAAAAACACAATTGACTTCCAATGCATTATTACTCATGATCTTTTGTTTGTGTTACTTTTCATGTTATAACATGGTTGCTAAGTTCTATTGTCAAGATTATGTCTTTTGTGCCCATGTTTAGAGTACTTTGATCTCAGCACTCAATGCTTTACATCGTTTGATCAAGATTGTGTTGGTGCATGTCACCTTGATGGAGCCGAGTCGATGAAGTAAAATGACCGGCCAGTTGGAAAACCCCAAGAGCAAGGTGTGATGAATATAGCAGCAAGTTTTTCCCTCAGTAAGAAACCAAGCTTATCAATCCAGTAGGAGGCAGACAAACAACTGAAGGTGATGCTTGCTAGCTTGCGACAGCTCAAGATAATTTATAGGGCGCCTCGTCCAAGCTTTGCTTGCTAGCTACAACGCGGAACCTGCACACAACACAACCAAATACTTTGTTTCCAACTTACGATGAGGTTGTCAATCTCACCGGTCTGCTGTAAACAAAGGGTATGAGCGTATCGAGTGGAAAGTGATAATAGTATGCGAGTAAAGTAAACAATGCGAGTAAAGTAAACAGGTGATAGCAATATAAAGGAAATAGGGCCGGGGTCCACAGTTCACTAGCGGTGTCTCTCCATAAGATAAAATAATACAAGCTGGGTAAACGAATTACAGTTGGGAAATTGATAGAATAAAGACAACGTGCATATGATGAGAGGATCGCTATGAGATTTACTCTGGGCATTACAACAAAATACATAGACTGCCATCCAACTGCATCTATGACTAATAATCCACTCATGGGGATATCGTCCGAACACCCCATGAGTATTAAGTTGCAAACAACAGATAATTGCATTAAGCAAAGTGTGTAATGTAAACAAAGCATATGCCCTCGAGCATATGAATGTTGTTTTCCCCCTAGTAGCAACAGCACATCTACAACCTTAGAGGTTTCTGTCACTCCCCCAGATAAAATAGATGCATGAACCCACTATCGAGCATAAATACCCCCTCTTGGAGTCACTAGCAACTACTCGGCCAAGATAGCTACTAACAACGGAGAGCATGCAAGATCATAAACAACATAGAGATAACAAAAGATAAATATTCATCGGATCCCAATAAACCAAACATGTAGAATTACATAACGGTGATCTCAATCATGTAGGGCAGCTCATGAGATCTAAACATGAAGCACATGCTGGAGAAGACGGATACGTCTCAAACGTATCTATAATTTTTGATGCTCCATGCTTGTTTTTATACCATTTGCCTTGTGTTTCATTACACTTCGTGGCATTTTTATGCGATTTCCGGAACTAACCTATTGACAAGATGCCACAGTGCCTGTTCCCTGTTTTCTGCTGTTTTTGTGTTTCAGAAAAGCTACACAGGAAATATTCTCGGAATTGGACGAAACAAGTTCCTGAAGTCTTAGTCTTCCCGGAAGCTTCCAGAGATCCGAAGAGGCGAAGGAGAGGGGCCACAGGCCAGCCTCACACTAGGCTGGCATGGCCCAGGCCCTGGCCGCGCCGCCTAGGTGTGAGGAGGCCTGGGGCCACTCCTGACGATGCCCATTCGCCTATATAAAGCCTCGGGACGGAAAACCCTAAGGAAGTCGGCGAAATTTCCAGAATAGTTCCGCAGCGCCACCACCGTCGACGAATTTTGGGGGATAGAAGTCTCTGTTCCGGCACTCTGCCGGGATGGGGAAGTTCCCCCGGAGCCATCTCCATCGGTCTCCATCGCCGTCTCCGCCGTCTCCATCGACCTTGCTGCCATCTCCATCAACCTTGCTGTCTCCTATGATGAGGAGGGAGTAGTTCATCCTCGGGGCTGAGGGCTCTCCCGGTAGCTATGTGGTTCACCTCTCTCTCCCATGATGTGATCTTTATGTGATCGTGAGCTTTGTATCATGTTGAATAAGTAGATGTTACTCTTCTTCATTATGTGTACTCTAGTGTGTTATTAAAGTAATCTATTCCTCCTGCCACGGTGTAATGGTGATAGTGCGTGCATCGTGGTGGTACTTGGTCTAGGCTACGATTGTGATCTCTTATGGATTATGAGAATAATTATCACTATGATAGTATTGAAGTGATCTATTCCTCCTTTCATGGTGTAATGTTGACAGTGTGTGCACCGTGTTAGTACTTGGTCTAAGTTGCAATAATATCTATCTTGAGTTGTGATTTGATTTGGATATCTCTATGAGTGGTGTTTGTCAAGTACTTGATGAACTTTGAGGAGTGCTTCGTAGCCCTACGCAATGATTAGTGTTATTCAATAGGAGAGTAATTCAGAGTACCGTAGTGAAGAGAAGTTATTTATTTGTTCAATTATGTTATATTTGTTGGGAGTGTGTCCACTAGTGAAAGTATGATCCCTAGGCCTTGTTTCCAAGCATTGCATACCGTTTACTTCCTGTTTTGTTACATGATTGCTCGTAGCGATAATTATTTCATATCACAGTTACTACTTACAATCATCACTACCGCCTGTATTTCACTATCTGTTATCGCCACATTTTGGCCAAATGAGGAGATGGGCCGTAATCAAGATGGGCTTGGAGGCTGGATCGGCCTTGCGCGTGGATTTGGGCTAATTGCCCGTGTATCTGTATATTATGATAGATTACGTTTCGGTTTAAACAAGAGATAGAGTTGTTAGGTTTATTCCAAAGATAGAAAGTCTCCGGACTATAAATGTGTACCTAGGGTTATTGAGAAAGGAGGACGATCACGTTCACAACAAACACAATCTCGGCGCATCGCCACCCCTTGTTTCGAGGGTTTCTTTCAGGTAAGCGTCGTGCTGCCTAGATCGCATCTCGCGATCTAGGCAGCATCTGCTTATGTGTTATTTGGTGTTGCTCGTACTGAAGCCTTGTTGATGGCGAGTAATACTGTTATCATAGATCTGTTTGGGCTAGCATCGGTGCTTTTGGTTATGTTTGCTTAGTCATGCTGCCCCTAGAGATCTCGCTGCCTTTGCACCTATTTTGGGTGTAAGGGCAGCATCTTGCTTGATCTTTATTCAGTCGATTCAATCTGTCATAGTTGTTCCTTGTTCTCCAAGGATTAGTTTGATATCCGCATGGTTAGGCCTCACAAACGGGTTGAACGATCCAGTAGTACGTAAGGATATGGTTTGCCAATTCGAGAGGAGTTGTTCCGGGAATTGACTCTACGTTGGTTTTTTGGCCTCCTCTAGGGTTAGTTTTCTGTTATCTTTCGTATCTACCAGGCTCAATTACGTGTGGGATGTTCCAATTATGTGGTGAAAGCGTTAAACTGTCGTAGATCGATTTGACTTGTATTGATAAAGCAAAACCCCATGTTATCGTAGATCCAATGCAGATCCATGGGACAATCGGCTACATGAGCCGATTCACAGGGAAACCTGAGAGCCGATCGAGGCTCGTATTTAATGTTTACGTGTCTGCCATGCAGGAAACTAATCGAAGCAATCCATCACCTTCCTGATCAGGTATAGGTCAGGTGGCACGCCCTTGCATCAGCCAGGACGTGTGCCGGAGTTTTGCGGGCCGTTGCCCGAGGGACCAGGGCCCACCAGCAGTTCTGGGAGCCTCCCGGCTCTTCGTGTTGCTCGTCGCTGCTCGCCGGTGGGTTTTGATAGGCAACACATTCTGGCACGCCCGGTGGGACACTCAACAACATCTGCATCAACATCTGACGCTGCGATGGGGGACAGACCAATCACGTACGACGATCTGCCTGATGAGCACAAGAAGAGGTATGATGATATCAAAGCTCTCTTCGAAGCCGATCTCATCGGCTCTTTTGAGAGGACCCGTAAGCATGGCATCAGGTGGAAAGGGTTCTCACCCGAAGGCGCTCTCGATGAGGTGGATCTGTCTGTTCCTTCAGAGGATCGCACCAGAGCTCTGCGACAGGAAGTCAATTACATGGTGGCTCATTCTCTTCACCGCCATTCTGAGAGCCTGGTGAACGCTTTCGAGCGCGTCGCGGTTCGCGTGGTTCAGGAGATCATGAAACATCAGTACTCTCCGTCGGGGCCTACCCTAGGGACTCACCAGGGAGAAAGACCGCTCCAGACCAGGCCACAGCTACCATTCACGCTTGCAGCTCCGGAGCCACCGGGGTCACCGGCGTACGTCGTCTACAAGATTGGAGGTGATCCTGGCGATTACCAATTCCTGTTTGAACCACCTAAAGAAATCCCACATGGATATGTGTGCACATACGTGCCGGACTGCAACAGCCTGACGCGCACGAACCAGATTGCAACCGCAGGGATTTCTGGGGCAGGTGTTTCTGGAGTAGGGATTTCGGGAGCAGGGATGTCCGGGATGGACGCTGATAAACAGGCGTGGCTAGCTAAGTATGCCACCGGAACGAGTCATGAGAATTTAGCCCCTGCAGCTCAAACGGTGGAGCAAATCAGTACCATCTTGAGAGACCAGTTCGGCTTCGTGCCGAAGAGGAGAACAATCGGCTATTCCAAGCCGTACCCCAACGAGTATGATCTGATTCCGCTTCCACCCAAGTATCGGCTCCCTGAGTTCTCAAAATTTAATGGTTCAGAAGGGTCTAGCTCGATCGAGCACGTGAGCCGATATTTGGCACAGTTAGGCATGATTTCAGCATCGGATCAGTTACGCGTAAGGTTCTTTGCGCAATCTCTGACAGGACCAGCTTTTGGGTGGTACACCTCGTTGCCACCAGATTCGATCCGGACCTGGAAGCAGCTGGAAGAACAGTTCCATATTCAGTATCATTCAGAAGCTACCGAGGCTGGCATTGCCGATCTGGCGCAGGTGCGGCAGAAGCGGGGAGAAACGGTAGCCGAGTATATTCAGCGTTTCAGGACTGTCAAGAACCGATGTTATTCGGCTCGTTTAACTGAGAAAGAAGCAGTCGAGCTGGCCGTGTTGGGTCTCTCAGCACCGATCAAGGATCTGGCTTTCCAAGTAGAATACAATTCACTGGCGCACATGGTCCAGAAACTGACAATGTATGAGCAGCGCCACCCTGAGTTGTACCAAGACAAGTTCAAACGTCCGATAGGCCTGGTCGATACAGAAGAAGAGGATCTTGTAGAAGACCAGGAGATAGCCGTGGCTGAATGGGCTCGGGGAGCAGATCCTGTGTCCTGCAAATGGGTGAAACAGCAAGGGCCTGCAAAAGGGTTCGACTTCGATGTAAGCAAAGCTGAGCAGATATTCGATTTACTGCTGAAGGAAAAGCAGCTGAAGTTACCCGAAGGCCATAAAATCCCTACGGCGCAAGAGATGAACGGGAGATCATACTGCAAGTGGCATCACTCGTTCACCCACACCACCAATGATTGCAAAGAGCTACGTCGGCAGATCCAAACGGCGATAGAACAGGGCCGTCTGATCCTTGGGCAGTTCGCCATGAAAGTGGACACAAACCCGTTTCCTGGCATCAACATGGTAGAGCACAGCCACTCCACGAGGCGTCAGCTAGATTTCTCGTTCGATATTAACATGGCAGGGCTTGTATACCACCATGGCAAGTATAAGGAGGAAAGCGGCCACTCCCGGGGCAAAGAAAAGGAAGAGGCCGGTCCACGCGACCGGCCCCGTTATGATGATAGGCGGTATATAACCGAGGAACAAGTGAGAAGCGTGCGATATCAGAAGCCACACTCCACGCATCTCCTTAACAAGTATGAGCGTCAGTATGACCGACGTCGGCAGTACGACAGAGATGATGAAAGAGATCGTCGGACCGACGCATACGATGGGAGATACCGTCGGCATGATAGAGATGATGAAGGATATGAGCACCGCGCTAGGGGAAGGTCAAAGGAAAAGGAAGGCGTGGATAAACATTGGGATTGTCCTTTCTTCAAGTACTGTTGGGATGCGGGAATGAGCCGATTGCCTACAGTCGACAACTGCCCGGAATGTGGACAGCAGAAGGATGACACAGGTCCAGTTTCAGTGTTCAAGCGTCTAGGGCCTCTCCGGCCTCAGAACAGACAAGAGGAGTCATCTCGAGCAAAAGATCTCGAGGAGTCAGAGGATGAAGAAGAAGATAGATATCACCGGCCAAGGTGGTGTCCCGATGGACTCAGACACACCCAAAAGCGTAGAGTTCAGCGGCTACGTAGCTTGGAGGAAGCCGAAGCGCAGTACCTCCACACTTTAAGGAAAGCCCGGCCTGATCTGGCCGTGAAAATTCAGCAAACCTTGGAGACGGAGGCCCGTCCAAAAAAGAAAGAGTGGCGCCCCAAACCAGTAAAAGCCGATGCGAAGACATCGGCTGGCACAAACATGGTGTTCATACTTCCGTCAGAGTTTTGCGCTCCAAGAACTGAAGAACTACCAGTGGCACAGTTTGACTGCGGCCCACGGCCGGTTATCTTTGAAAAGCCATGGGAGAAGGGCTACAAACATCTGAAAGCCCTGTACCTGAGAGGTTATATCAATGGGCAGCCTGTCCGCAAGATGTTGGTTGACACCGGAGCGGCAGTCAATATAATGCCATACTCCATGCTGCGGCGTTTGGGACGCTCCACTGCAGATCTGATCAAAACCAATGTCACGCTAAGCGACTTCAACGGCCAAGCTTCAGAAACGCAAGGCGTTCTGAACGTGGATCTGACCGTGGGTAGAAAAACCATCCCTACGTCGTTCTTCATTGTTGACAGCAAAAGCACCTACGCTGTCTTGCTGGGAAGGGATTGGATTCACGCTAACTGCTGCATTCCATCCACGATGCACCAATGCCTGATACAGTGGGATGGAGATGAAGTGGAGGTCATTCATGCAGATGATTCGATCGAGATCTCAATAGCTGGCATGAACATTTGGGACGCAGAAGACCAAGAGCCGATCTCTGGAGTCAGTCTAGACGGCTGTGAGCGCATTGAAGCTACAAAAAACGGGGTGAGGCTGGTCTTATCCACTGGCCTGACAGAGTAGCAAAGCCCACGATTGTGCGTGGTAAGGCCGATCCCTGCGATCGGCCACAAAAAATAAAAAGCAGTGATCTTACGACAAGCATGTCATGTAGTCGTAGTTGGGAGATTCCCTACCATTGTAGAGCACAAATAAGTTGTAAACCTTCCTTGAGTAATGCAATCAAAAAGGGGGCCGATTCCGGCAATCGGCCCAAATTATCTTTGTTATCCTCACCAAACTTTTGGCCTATGTTCAGCATCGATTTAGCAGGTGACGGAAAGCTGGGGTATGGGTTTACATCCGCTGATGAGCTAGAGGAGATTGACATCGGTCCTGGGGATAAGCCACGACCGGCATTTATCAGCAAAAAGTTAGATCCGAATCTGCGGGGTCCGATGATAGCTTTGTTGAAAGAATATCCAGATTGCTTTGCCTGGGACTATACGGAGATGCCCGGGTTAGACAGGAGCATCATTGAGCATCGGCTCCCGCTTAAAAAAGGGTTTCGGCCATTCCAGCAGCGAGCACGACAGATGAAGGCCGAAATTTTAGAGGAAGTCAAGAAAGAGATCGAGAAAATGTTGAAAGCTGGGTTCATCAGGCCATGCAGGTATGCTGAGTGGATTTCTAGTATCGTACCTGTAGAGAAAAAGGATGGCCGATGGCGTGTTGCCATAGATTTTCGGGATCTCAATAGAGCCACTCCAAAGGATGAGTATCCGATGCCGGTAGCAGAGACATTGATCAACGCAGCTGCTGGTCATAAGGTCTTGAGCTTTATGGATGGCAATGCCGGTTACAATCAAATTTTTATGGCTCTAGAAGATATACACAAGACTGCATTCAGAGTCCCAGGTTCGGTGGGGTTGTTTGAATATGTAGTCATGACATTTGGACTGAAGAATGCCGGCGCCACATACCAAAGAGCCATGAATTACATTTTCCATGATCTGATCGGCAAGCTGGTGGAGATTTATATCGATGACGTGGTAGTCAAGTCTGCTTCAGTACAAGGACACTTGGACGATCTGCGACGCGTCCTGGACCGAACCAGAAAATTCGGGCTACGGATGAATCCAAAGAAGTGTGCCTTCGGTGTGACGGCCGGTCAGTTCTTGGGTTTCTTGGTCCATGAACGCGGAATTGAGATCGGCCTGAAAAGTCAGGAGGCAGTGCGAACAATGAAGCCACCTACCACGAAGAAAGAACTGCAGTGTCTCATCGGCAAAATCAACTTTGTCAGAAGGTTCATCTCCAATCTGTCAGGAAGAATAGAGCCGTTCATGGGACTGGTGAAAATTAAATCTGATGAGGAGTTCCGCTGGGGGACAGAACAACAACGAGCCTTCGACGAGATCAAAGAATATCTAACGAAGCCGCCAGTGTTGGTTCCACCGCAGCAGGATAGGCCGTTCTACATTTACTTGTCGGTGGCTGACACGTCCATCGCCTCGGTGGTGGTGCAAGTTTATGATGGTCTGGAGCGAGTTGTGTTTTACATCAGCAGAAGGATGCTGGATGCAGAGACAAGGTATCCTGAGATCGAGAAGTTATGCCTCTGCCTATTTTTCACCTGCACCAAGCTGCGACACATCTTGCTGTCAGCAGAGATTATCATCATATGCAAATCAGATGTCATAAAACATATGCTGTCGGCTCCTGTGTTGAAAGGCCGACTCGGCAAATGGATGTTTGCATTATCGGAATTTGATATCCGGTATCAACCCGCCAAAGCGGTTAAGGGACAGGCGTTGGCCGATCTTATTGCTGAACGAATCAACACTGATATAGCAGCACTGTCTGTACGTGCATGGGCTATGTTTTTCGATGGATCGGCTTGTGATGATGGTTGCGGCATCGGCATTCTACTCGTGTCGCCCCGGGGGGCAACATATTCCTTCTCCATCAGGCTATCTACCCCTTGCACCAACAATGTCGCTGAGTATGAGGCAATACGCAAGGGAATGGAGTTGCTCATTGAAGCCGGAGCAGAAGCAGTGGAACTTTTTGGAGACTCCAAATTGGTGATTTCCCAACTCACGGACGAATACAAGTGTGAGAGCGAGTCACTCTTCCCATTATGGTTGCAATGCCGTGAGCTGATGGCACAGTTCAGGTATCTAAACTTTAACTGGATCCCGCGGTCGCAGAATACCGAGGCGAATGATCTTGCACAGATGGCTTCAGGCTACAAGGACATAGCAGATGGAACTGATGTTCAGGTACAGTTCCTGGAGGCGGACGACTGGAGAGCCGATATCTTCAATTACTTGAAAGATTCGGCTCGGGGGGCACCTAAACGGATAAGGTACAAGGCCATGAAGTATGTGCTTATTGGGGATGACATGTTCTACAGGACTTTGGAAGGGTTACTGCTCAAATGTCTGGGGCCAACCGAGGCAAATCGGCTTCTACACGAGGTACACGAAGGCGCCTGTGGAACTCACCAATCGGCTCACAAGATGAAATGGTTGATCAGGCGATCAGGGTTTTATTGGCCCACCATGCTTGAGGACTATTTTAAGTACTATAAAGGGTGTCAAGCATGTCAGAAATTCGGGAAGATTCAGATGGTACCTGCATCAGCGATGAACCCCATCATCAAGCCTTGGCCATTCCGAGGTTGGGGCATGGATATCATTGGCAAGATCAATCCTCCATCAAGCAAAGGCCACATGTGGATTTTGGCCATTACGGATTATTTCACTAAATGGGTGGAAGCCGTCCCTATGAAGTCAGTAAACTTGAAGGATGTTATCAATTTCGTGAAAGAACATGTCCTTCATAGATTCGGGATTCCCCAAGCTATCACGACCGATGGAGGTTCGGTCTTCATTTCTCACGAGTTTAGAGAGTTCTGCGAGGACACGGGAATTAAGCTGATCCGATCATCTCCATACTATGCTCAAGCAAATGGGCAAGCTGAAGCGTCCAATCAGAGCCTTATCAAGCTGATCAAGAGAAAAATCGACGAGCACCCTAGGCGTTGGCACGAGGTTTTGTCAGAAGCTTTGTGGGCTTATCGCATGTCATGTCATGGAGCGATAAAAACCTCGCCATACCATCTAGTCTATGGACAAGAAGCCGTATTGCCATGGGAGATTACGGCTGGATCGAGACGTGTCACTTTTCAGAACGATCTAACAACTGAAGAATATGCAGCCCTGATGAGTGACAGTGTTGAGGATTTAACTGAACTTAGGCTGTGGTCGCTTGAGAAAATTAAAGAGAACAAAGCCAAGGTAGCTCGTGCATATAATAAGAAGGTGAGACCAAAGGAGTTCCACGTTGGTGATCTGGTATGGGAAGCTGTATTGCCATTGGGAACTAAGGATGCAGCATACGGTAAATGGTCTCCAAGTTGGCACGGGCCATACAGGGTCGACCAAGTTTTAAGGGGCAACGCGTACATGCTTGAGGAGCTGGACGGTGTGAAATTCCCAGTGGCTGTTAACGGTCAGCATCTCAAGAAATATTTCCCAAGCATGTGGGATGATGGACAGTGAAATATGGGGGCCGATACATGAAATCGGCCAGTAAAAAAAATATATCCAGAATAATATTTCCCAAGCATGTGGGATGATGAACAGTGAAATATGAGGGCCGATACATGAAATCGGCCAAATAAATAAAAAAAACAATGCACAGCCATCGACTCTCGAGGTTCAGACTGTTACGAGCAGGTGTCAGGTTACATGAATAAGCTACTGAAGGAATGCCTCGAAGGCACGGAGGGCGTCAGCACGGACACGATCCACCTCGGCGATCTCGGCTTC
This sequence comes from Dactylis glomerata, assembly GCA_007115705.1. NCBI lineage: Eukaryota > Viridiplantae > Streptophyta > Magnoliopsida > Poales > Poaceae > Dactylis > Dactylis glomerata. Next base: position 10,876,819 of record QXEO01000734.1, read on the forward strand.
GTCATCATCGTCCTTGCCCGTCACTAGCTGCTTGCTCAGGGCACGTATTTCTGCCAGATCAGTCTTCAGTTGAGCTTTGAGGCCTTCTGCTTCGTCTTGGGAGCGGGCGATGAATGCTTCCTTGTCATGAATGAGCTTTTTAGTCGCCCGGACCTTCTCTTCGAGATCTTCCAATTCCTTTTTTAAGGATGCAAGCTCGGCGGTGCTGACAGAGGTGTCAGTTTTGGCATCCAGAGACGCCTTTTTCTCATTGAGCCGCTGACATTTGGCTGCAATATCGGCCTTCAGTGGGAGTTGGGCGTGGCGTAGATTGATCCTCTCACGAGCCAACTTCACCCTTGACCCGTAGAAAGACAGAGTCACAACTGGCCAAAGCTTCACCTGCAATGCTACCTGGAGTTGGTCCTTGATTTCGTCAAGAACACTCTTCACCTCTTCAGAACCCTCGACCAACTTCTCGATTGGGGAGGACAGCAAGGCTTTGAGACGCTGGAATTGAGGTAGAACAGCGCTTGCTCGTGGTTCATCGTTGGCGGCAGAGGGAGCTGGTTCGATGGATTCAGGGTCGAACGTCAGCAAGCCTGAGATATCACAACCCTGGCAGGCAGAAGTGGCGTCAGTATGCGTCAAACAGGGAAGGATGAGTCGAAAGAAGCGAACATACTTCTCCTGAGATCAGGGGGATAGCCGACGGCGAGACAATCGGCTCGTGTGTTGTTGCTGGGGACTTGGCCAGATTGGCAACCGTTTCATCTACACCTTCAGGGATTACTAGATCCAGGCTTGCGGAAGGCATCGGCACTTCCCCGACTTTCCCACTAGAAGTGTCATTCGTCTGCATGAAAGGTGCTTAGCCGATGTGAATAGCAATGAATCGGCATAAAAAAGGAGTGGTAAGAGTATGGAGGATAATTACTTTCGAAGCCTCCTGGCTCGAAGAAGAAGTTTGCAGTCCTTTGCGAGCCCTCTTGGGGCTCACAGCTTGCCCCGCCTCGACTGCTGCTCGGGGGGCAACAGGTTCAGGAACAGGCCTTTTCCTGGAAGCCGATGGTGGCACATCTGGCTGGCTCGGTGTGGTGGTTCTCTCAGAGTCTGCTGAGCTTGAATCTCCTCGATTGGGTTGTGTTTCCTCGCTGGAGGTGTCTTCGATGGAGACCTGTAAGAAAGGGAGAGTTGGTAAGCACAAGCATGTTTACAAAGATAAATGAGATCAACCAAGGCATGAATCAGCGTACGTGCGAGCTCTCTGGAGAAGGGCTCCGGCGCCTCAAAGTTTTTTTGGCCACTACCTTCCTCACCGCCGTTCTTGTTTTAGTTGGAACTCGGGAGGCAGCTGACCCGGAAGTTGCTTGGCTCTTGGAAGCCGATTTTGGTGATATCGGCTGGTTCTGCATCACGACCTGTTTCAAAGGTGGCGAGTTTTTTGCAGAGAAAAGGACCACAGGAGCTGGTGGGAGGAATTCGAAGGGGGAGCCATCCTCGTTAGTAGGTTCTGGACCATCTTGTTGCTGCAAGGAGACAGAGCAGGATATTAAAAGAATCGTCGTGAGCTGCATCAAGAAAATTTACAAGTAGCAGTACCTGTTCTACGGGGATGTCATATTCAGCATCGAGCTGTTCCAGCAATGGTCCCAGAGCTCTCCTGAAGGCATGAGTCTTCCACATCGACCACCAGTTCTCAAAACCATCGGTTGATGAAGCGAAAGTGAGGTTGTTAGGAATTGGGATGGTCAGAGCATCGAAGAAAGAATAACACCTCTGACTGGTGAGAGGATCGGGCAGGTCAGCTCTGCTCTCTGTGAGGTGGTGGAGAAAGAAATGAGGAGGTACTTGCCCAAGGCCAAATTGCCGAGCTGCTACGACCGGCTGGTAGAACTTGTATCCAGGCTTGATTATTCTGTTGGATGTGCTCATGCCAACTGGGAGGAAGCAGGGACGGATCACGGTGGAGAATAGCTGCCGAGTGCTAGTGTCATCGGCAAAGTTGTCCAGCCTGAAGGAGATTGGATTTTCAAAATTTTCCGATTCCTCCGTGTAAGGAAAGAAGATAGGATTGTCCAGGCCTTGGAAGAAAATGCTGAACCACTTGGATGCTTCATGAGGGATCAGTTTACTACCTGGCAGGCTATACAGAGCTTGGCCATAGCTGGTGCATCGGATCTGCTTCCCTTTGGCATCTGGAAAGGTGCAACTTGCCAAAAGGGGGAAAGTTTGGGATATGGTTTTGAAAGTACAGCTGAGCCCATAGTTGAATAAACCACCAAGGACCTCCTGTTTTGACTGCTATGTGGGAGGATAGTTTGACAGACATCAACTGGAGATATCGATAGACTTCTCCAAGGAACAGTTTGCCGATGCCAAGTTGAGTGCCTCTGGCAAGTTCATAGGCCAAGGAGAGATAATTCTTGGTTGGGGCAAGGGAAGGGCCACAGAATATGAAATGTTCCAGCCAGAAATTGAGGAAGGCCGTGTGTTCTTTCTCTGTGACAGGGCCCTTAGTTTCATGTGGCTTCGAAGATAAGCACCCCAGTTCGTGCAATCTGTTTTGGAAGAAAGCTTGAAGGGGACTTTTGGCAGCATAAAAGCAGAGGGGCTGGGTGATGTGACGTCTAGACCAGTAATCATCACCACGTCTAACAGAGTTGGTGTCATGGGGCCATGGCCGAACATGAAGCAGTTCAGAGCATCAGACCAGAAGTAGCCGATGGTTTTTAGAAGATTTTCATGTTTCTCAAGGGGAGACAATGACAAAGTCAAGGCATCGGCTATTCCCGTGGTTTCCCATTGGGATTGGTAAGTTTTGGCTACCCTACTGTACCAAGAAACCCAATATTCGGGAGGATTAGGCCAGGCTCGTAAGCAGTCGGCCCAAGAATCCAAATCTAAGTTTTGGCTTACGAAGGGGATTCTGTTTGCCTCGCAAGAGATCAGATGGGCAGGACTAGATTCTGTACGGGGGCCAAGGCAGAGAGAATTTGGGAGAGAAGGATGCGGTAGC
>QXEO01000734.1:10886007-10949840 GCA_007115705.1 Dactylis glomerata
GGCAGCTTCTTATCCGTGGATTTGGGGGCTTAAAAAATCATAGGGTTACGAAATTGGGAAAGAACAAACAAAACGGAAGATCAAGGCGAGTTAACCCATCAGGAGGAGACAATGTCTCCCTCGTCCGCTGGCGTTGGGTCGCTAAAAGAGAGGACGGCTTGGACCTGACTGATTAGGCTTGCATGGAGATCTGCCTACCAGCGGGTTAACTCCTTCCTCTCTGCCGCGCTAGTCTTGACCCCATCGGTCCTCAACCCAGTCGGGTCTGCTTCTTGGGAGCATGGCTTGTCGTCGTAGAATGGAGGGAGAGGCAGGAAGGCAGGAGGAAGAAGAAGAGGAAGTTTTTTCTGCAGAATAGTGCTAGCCACAGTCAGGACCAGCTTCAGCTGACAACCATGTCCTTGCCTCCGGGCACCATCTCAAGCAATCTCGGCCGTTCGTTGAATCTAGGCATAGCCCTTGGTACCTTGTCGATGAAGGGTCACCGTAGGTACGAACGAATACGAAGCACTAGCCCCTTTCTTTTTCACTGCGCACTACCATGATGGGACTGGGCATTGAACTCGATGGGACTCTGCACTGGGTCCTAGCTAAGCAGCGACATGATGCACACGACCAGGCGTACATGAACATCTATCTCCTCACCCGCCGTTCATCCCTGCCCGTGCAATATATTTTTTTGGCAATTCATGTCATGGCTTTCAAATAGGGAATCTTTGAAATGAACTAAAATAAAATAGAGATTTTAACTGATACTTAATTACATATTTGCTGATCGAAATAGTCATCGAACTTGTCGTTGCTATCTATGTGATGGGTCTTGCGACAGTTATAGCCATTGTAGACCTTGACGGCGAACTCATCTACTCCATTGAACTTGAAGATGAGGAGTACCTGAGTTGCAGATCATGCGCGCAGGCAAAGGCACCGCCACGCCCAAGTACATGTCGCCTACTGAATCCATGTACAGCTTGACAGGCCAGGTACCTCGGGCACAACCAGCTACCCGCAATCTACTTCGGTAGGTTCATGACCTGCAAGCTGTCATGCAAACTTGACTGGGAGCCACAGCTAGTCCATGGAGTGGCCCTCAATCGATCCAAGCAAACTCAAACCCTGGCAGGAATCTCGCCTGTCTATGAGATGACGGCTCAAAGGGGGCTGGGGTGACGATTCCCTAGACATGTCACTGACATGTCAAAGACGGCGGCTCAGCTGCCGACCCACGTCCTCCTCGATGACCGCCACCGTGCCCGCACCTAGCACAACCGCCGCCGCGGCCTCCTCCATGCCCGACGTGCTACCAACCGCCGCCGTCCTCGACCTCCTGGAAGCCTCCCCATCCACGTCGGTGACAGGAAGAAGAAGAAAAGAAAAAAAGAAGAAGAAGAAAGAAGAAGAAGAAGAGGAAGAAGGATAGCTGATTGATAGGCTGGCTCGGGAGCTCGGCTGGCAGCGCATTTTATAGGCCAGGAACGACCACTTTTTCATGCAATAATTACTTCTCCAATTTCCCAGGCGTGAAATTAATCAAGTAGAAATGGCCATGCATGAAGTCAAAGGATCGTCACGATACACGTAACAAGTGTAACATGCTATGCACAAAACAAGGGGGCACAAACCATGGGGCCTCCACGGTGTTTTAAGAATAAAGTCTATTTGAAGGACCCACATAGCTCATATTTGAATTTTACTATTTGTGAAGAGTTCTTGTCGATGGATTTTGTGTCCCAAGAACACGGGGTACCACACGACGGACCAAAGATTCAATGCAGGGGGCTGTATGCATGAGATCTTGGATCGCAACGAAACATGGTGACGGAAGCCTCAAGACGTCGGAACGCATAGCGCACTGCAGAGAGAGACACCGAGCCTTACCCAGGTTCAGGGCCCTCGTGGTGAGGTAAATAAATAGCGCACTGCAGAGAGAGACACCGCGTCGGGAAGGTTGAAGGCGCCGTCGAAGTGCATGACCTAGAGACATGGGCTTCCTCTCCTGGAAGCGTAGACTCCACCTCCGGTTGCTCGTCGGCGAATGGATCAGTCCATTCGGGTGGTAACTCAGCTAAAGCTTGCTCTTGATTACCTTGGTGGTTTCAAAGGAGATCTCGAAGGCCTGAAGCTCCATGGCCCATTCTGCCACCCTCCCGGTGACGTTTGGTTGCGTAGGATTGTCTCCAGGGGCCGATCAGTGACCACCTTGATTGGGTGGCCCTGGAAGTAATGACGTAGTTTCCTTGAAGCGATCAGCAGGGTGTAGAGCAGCTTCTACTGCATGGTGTAGCGCTCCCGCGCGTCACGCAGTACCGTGCTAACGAAGTACATAGGCTTTTGCACCTTGGCGGTGTCTTCAGGAGCTTTGTCCTCATGCAGATTTGGAGCATAGCTCTACAAGAGTGGCTCGGTCAGCGAAGTCTCAGCGGGCAGCTCCTCATGAGGGGCTGAGGGAACTGCTGCCTCACCCTCAGGAGGAGCCCCGGGCACGGAGGATCGACCTTCTCTCTGGCGATTACCTTAGCATCCCGCTCAGCGACGAGGATGGCGCTTGCAGTTCTTGGAGTCGCTGCAATGTAGAGTAGCAAGGGCTCACGGAATGTTGGGGCAACCATGATCGGTGGGCTCATGAGATACCTCTTCAGCTCGGCGAAGGCCTTGTCAGCTTCCGGAGTCCACTCGAACTTCCCAGTATGCTTCATGAGCTTAAAGAAAGGGAGGGCCTTCTCTCCACTCCTCGCGATGAAGCGCCCCAGGGCTGCCATACATCCCGCGAGGCGTTGCATCTCCTTAATTGCGCGGAGGACGCATTTCTTCGATGGCCTTGACCTTGTCAGGGTTCACCTCTATCCGTGATGAGACACAAGATACCCCAACAACTTTCCCGACGGTACGCCGAAGGCGCACTTGGCAGGGTTGAGCTTGATGTTTACCTTTCTCAGGTTGGCAAAAGTTTCTTCTAGATCTTCAATGAAGGTATGACTCTCGCGAGTCTTGACGATGATGGCATCGACATAGGCTTCCGCATTTCTTCCCATCTGAGCCCCCAAGGCCTTACGCATGAGCCTTTGGAATGTGGCCCCTGCGTTCTTTAGGCCGAAGGGCATACAGACGTAGCAGTACACACCGCAGGGTGTGATGAAGGCAGTCTTCTCTTCGTCCTCCCTTGCCATCATGATTTGATGATAGCTAGAGAAGGCATCCAAGAAGCAAAGGAGGTCGTAGCCGGCAGTGGAGTCGACGATTTGATCTATCCTTGGGAGCGGATAAGGATCCTTGGGATAGGCTTTGTTGAGACTTGTAAAGTCCACGCAGAGGCGCCCACTGCCGTTAGCCTTTGGGACAACTACCGGATTGGCAATCCAGGTGGGGTGGGCTACCTCGCGTATCAACTTAGCCTTCTTTAGCTTCTCTATCTCTTGAATGATGAAGTCTTGTTTCTCTTGCGCTTGTTTCCTGGTCTTCTGCTTCATGGGGTGTGCCTGAGGGCACACGGCTAAGTGGTGCTCAATCACCTCCCTAGGAATGCCGGGCATATCTGACGGAGTTCAAGCGAACATGTCAGAGTTTGCCCGCAGGAAGGTGACAAGCGCGCTTTCCTATTTGGGAGAAAGCCCTGCCTCGATGGTGATGAAGTTTTCGCAGCCCCCAGCTTGGAGCGGGATCTTCTTTGTTGTAGAGCACTCTTGGGTAAACTGGAGCCTCCTTCCTGAGGGTACTGCAGCTTCCCCAATGCTCATGTCCAGCATTGGATGGACCAAATCCTCGCTTGGCGTAGACGATGCAGAAGCGGCAAATTTCTTCCCTGACAAGCCCGACAGAAGGGGCTCGAGAGAGGCCTTCTAAGTAGCAGCTCACTCTTGTGATATGAGCTACTTCTTCCTCGTGAGGTCACTTGAGTGTTCTAGCAGATCTTCATCAGTGGGGAACATGGCGGCGGCCTCACGGTAGACGTGCTCCACAGAGCGGAGAGCATCCTTTTCATTGCAGCGCACGGTGATCGTGCCGTTGGCGCTAGGAATCTTGAGGACGTTGAAGCCGTGATGCGTTGCCGCCATGAATCTCGCCAAGGCTGGGTAGCCGAGGATGGCATTGTAAGGCAGCGCGATGTAGGCGACGTCAAAGTCGAGGCTTTCTGTCCTATGTTGTCCCAGGTGCCGAAGGTAATGGGCAGGCGAACCTGCCCGATTGGCATGTAGAACCCTCAGTCACCCCGAAGAACGGCCGGGTTGGCATGAGCCGATGGTACGGTACCTGCATTTTCTCAAAGACCTCGACGGAGATGATGTTAAGGCCCGCCCCACCATCGATGAGAGTGCGGTTGACGGCGATGTTATTGATCGTAGGCGTGCACAAGAGGGAAATTGTGCCCACAGCCTTAGCGAAGACTGGATGATCTTCCTCGTCGAAGCCAATCTTGTTAGTAGACCACTTCAACCTGTAGCCGTTGACGGTGGGCTGTGCTACCACCGCGATCTCCCACGATAGTTGCTTGAAGTGACGATTAGACAAAGGAGCTTGGGCTCCACCCAGGAGGCAAGCAGCGAAGCCTCGTGGCTCTTGATAGCCCCCCTGGTTCTCTTCACGATGATCGTTCGCTGGTGGAGGCAACTGTAGCGGCTCGGGATCGGCACATGACAGACTATCGCGGCGGCGACCTTCGTCCCGGTCGTCATCGCGGTGATCGCCCCAGGATCCACCCTTGCCGTAGCTACGGCTACCCCCACGGCGCTTGGTGGCCCCTTCTCTTCATGAAATTTTCGGACTATCCAACAATCGTCAGTATTGTGGGTGTCCTTCTTGTGGAGGATGCAGTAGCGACGGCGTCCACCCTTATCACGCTCGGAGCGGTCCCCACGACGCTGTTTATGATCAGGTTCCGCCGTGAGGGCAGCAGCCTCCTTACGCTTGGGGTCCTTGGACTTCGGCTTTGGGGGAAGCGCCTCCGGCAGGTTGTGCACGAAGAGCCTCCCCTCCTCGGCCTTGGCGCACCGGTCGGCGATCTCGAAGATCCTGACGACGGAAGTCAGCTCATCATTCACGGACAGCTTCTCCTTCATCTTGATGTCGGCAACGCCCGTGGAGAACGCGGAGATGACCTCCTCATTGGAGATCTGATACGTCTCAAATGTATCTATAATTTTTGATGCTCCATGCTTGTTTTTATGTCATTTGCCTTGTGTTTCGTTACACTTCATGGCGTTTTTATGCGATTTCTAGAACTAACCTATTGATAAGATGCCACAGTGCCAGTTCCCTATTTTCTGCTGTTTTTGTGTTTCAGAAAAGCTACACAGGAAATATTCTCAAAATCAGATGAAACAAGTTCCAGAAGTCTTATTTTTCCTGGAAGAGTATCGAAGACCGAACGAGAACCGGAGGGGGGCCAGGGGCCAGCCTCACCATGAGGGGGCGCGGCCCAGCCCCTGGCCACGCCCCCCTGTGGTGAGACCCCCCCTGGTCGCCTCCTGACGAGGCCCCTTCGCCTATAAAAAGCCTCGGGATACAATCGGCGAAATTTCCAGAAGAGTTTCGCAGCTCCGCCGCCGCCACCGATGAATTTTGGGGGACAGAAGTCTCTATTCCGGCACCCTTCCAGGATGGGGAAGTGCCCCCGAGCCATCTCCATTGGTCTCCATCGCCGTCTCCATTAACCTCACCGCCATCTCCATCACCGTTGCTGCCTTTGATGATGAGGAGGGAGTAGTTCTCCCCCGGGGCTGAGGGCTCTACCGGTAGCTATCTGGTTCACCTCTCTCTCTCATGATGTGATCTTTAGTGATCGTTAGCTTTGTATCTAGTTGAATTGGTAGATGTTATTATTCAGATATTATGGTACTCCCGTGCTTTATATTTGTAATCTCCAGAGATACCTTGTATCATGGTGCAAAGGTGACTAGTGTGCGCATCATGTGTATCTTTTTGGTTAATGTCTCTATGAATTGTTGGTGTTTGTAGGAACCATGTAGTGTGTTATGGTGATAGTGTGGGACAATCTAGTTTAGGGAAATACGGACTTTGAGGAGTGCTTCGTAGCCCTACGCATGATTAGTGTTCGTTTTCCATTGGAGAATTGTTTGAGTTGCATATTGAGGTTAGCATCTATTGGTTCAATTACGTTATATTTGTTGGGAGTGTGTCCACTAGTGAAAGTATGATCCCTAGGCCTTGTTTCCAAGCATTGCACACCGTTTCCTTTCAGTTCTGTTACATGTTTGCTCACAGTGATATTATTTCAGATTACATTTGCTACTTATAATCATCACTACTACTTGTATTTCACTATCTCTTCACTGAACTAGTGCACCTATACATCTGACAAGTCTATTGGGTGTGTTGGGGACACAAGAGACTTTTTGTATCATAATTGCAGGGTGCTTGAGAGGGATAGCTTTGACCTCCTCCTCCCTAAGTTCGATAACCTTGGGTGATCTACTTAAGGGAAACTTGCTGCTGTTCTACAAACCTCTGCACTTGGAGGCCCAACACTGTCTACAAGAACAGACGCGTGCGTAGACATCAAGCTCTTTTCTGGCGCCGTTGCTAGGGAGGTAAGGTAAAAGTTACTCGCATCCTCCTGTGTGAGTGCTCGGAGTTATTTCCTTTAGATTCTGCAATTATATCTTTTTGTTTCTTGTTTTTATTTTCACTAGTTAGGCTTAATGGAAAACAAGGAGTTCTTTAGTATTTTTCCTACGTTAGGATATGAAGTGTTTGAAGAGAAAATTGAAAAACCTTTGGAGCTTAATTCGCATGCTAATAGTGTTGTTAGTATGAATGCTTTGAACACCGTTATTATTAATGTTATAGAAAAGTCTAAGCTTGGGGAAGCTGGTTTTGTTAAGCATGATATTTTTAGTTCCCCAGCTTTAGTGGAGAAAATTTGCTCTGATGATATTTTATCTTCCATATGTGATGATTGTAATGATGCTTGTACTCCTCATCCTTTTAAAATACCTATGAAAATTGTCGAGCGTGCTATGAATAACTGCTATTTAGGAGATGGAACTGTCCATCCCGGTGATCATTTGCTTTTTATACATGAATTATGCGAGTTGTTCAAGTGTGCAGGTGTTTCAACGAACCAAGTTAAGAGGAAGCTTTTCTCTTTATCACTGAAGGGCAGAGCTGCGGAATGGTATAAAACACTGAAGGATGACCGACCTATTGATTGGGAGGAAATTGTACCTCTCTTTTATTCTAAATTCTATCCTTCTAGTGAGGTTTATAAAGATAGGAATTACATTTATAATTTTCATCTGCATGAGGGAGAAAGCATTACCCAAGCATGGGGAAGATTGAAGTCACTAATGCTCAAATGTCCTATTCATGAGCTTCCCCATAATATTGTTATTAATAATTTTTATGCAAGGCTTTCAGGATATTACAAGGACTATCTAGATGCATGCTTTGATGGGTCTTTCACAAGTAAGGAAGTCGACACCAAGTGGGATCTGCTTGAAACAATTCAAAGGAAATATCAAAGATTGGGTTAGTAACAAAGGTAAAGGATCAGGTATAAATTACGAGTATGATTGCATTAAGTCTTTCGCTGAAACTGCTAATTTTCAAGAGCTTAGTGTAAATATGGTCTTGATCCTCAAATTATGGTTGATTGCTTTAAAGACTTTGCTTCTCATATTAATGTTCCTAATGGAAATGGGGATGTGTATCATGAACCTTATAAAGATACTTGCATAGAAAGTGATATTGTTATTGATGATTGCAATAAACATGCTCAAATTTCTGAAAGTACTACTTCCTATAAGCATGTTAATTTTTGTGGAGTACATAGACCTTGTGAACAGAGTCACAACAAGGAAGATTACTGCATCCATCACGGGAATGAAGAAACCCGAATGTGGCTCAGGGCTCTAGATGAGCTTGGTGAAAAGGTTTGTGAGCTTTATCCTTTTCTTTGTGAACTTTGCGATGACACGGGTCATTTTAATTTTCAATGCTCAAGCCATAATAGTCACTTTTCTAATCGAATGAGTGACGCATATTTGTATTGTGATGACAAGATTACTCTCAATCAGCATGATGAGCTTACTTTGTTTTTGGGGTGTGAAGAGATATCTAGAAAGACTTCTTTGGTTGATATGAGTATTGTTGATATTAATAGCACCCTTCGTGGTTGTCGTCTCTATTGTGTTAAAGATTGCCTCACAAATACTTACATACAAAATCTTATAAAACATGATGTTTTGCCAAGCTATGATAGGACTAATTGATGTTTCTATCTTATTAATAGAGAGGAGGAATCCTCCAAAGTTTCTTCTGTTGTTTCTGTCAGTAAACCAGATTATGTGGAGAAGATGCCTTTCCCTCCTAAAGGAGAGAGTAAGAAGATTAATAAGAAGAAAAGAAGAAAATGAGTAAAAGGCGAGAGGAAACGGTATCTTCCCCTAAGCATGTTGCTCCTATTATAGATTATGATAATTCTGATTGGGATGATGTTCCCATGCCTGTTACCTATGTTAGTGATCTTGATTGGGAAAAGCACTCTACTTTTGATATTGAAAATATTTTTGGTACCAATTCTAAGGTTAATAATTGTTGTACCATTAGTACTATCCATGTTCCTTCTTATGATGATATGTTTGATGAATATGCTTTGCAAAATAGCTGTTCTCTCGCTTATAGATGATACTAAACCTCTAGTTTATGATGGTTATGATGATGAGTACTATTGAGGAGAAAATTAGTTATGATTACAATATGCCTCCTGTTTTTGATGATTATGGTGATGAGAATAATTATTCTGTTGAATCTGCTCCTACTACGATTGTTCATGTGGGGAGTATTAATTCTTTTATGCATGTGGCTCATGATAGGGATGTTTTATGTGATAGTTATATTGTTAGTTCTATTCATGATGCTACTGAAAGTTATTATGAGAGAGGGAAACATGGTTTGATGGATCTCAACAATATTGAGTTTCCCCTCTTCTTGTTGGAATTCTTGAGTTGAACTTGTTTTACCTTCCTATGCTTTTCGCTTTGCGCTTTCATGACTTGCCTCTTTACAAGACTATTTTTCATAGGAAGTGGTTTAGATTTAAATGTGTTTCATATTTGTTTTTTGATGCTCTCTTGCTTTAAGTTCCTATATAGCGTCTTTGCCTTAAGCTCTTTTATGGCGCCTACATGAGCATCTTTGCAGACTACTTCGCCTAGCTCAAAGGCGTTAAAGAAAAGCACTCTTGGGAAGATAACCCATTGTTTTATTTTCAGTACTTTTTCTTTTATTTGAGTCTTGGAAGTTATTACTACTGTAATGACCTCCCTTATCATTTTTATTTTGTCTTTGTACCAAGAGAAGCCTCTAATTTGAGTGAGGTAAGATTTGGGGATGTTGCTGTCCTAAAACAGATTTTGGTGCTGCACCGTAAAAATTCTTGAACATTCTCTATATATATTTTGGTCCTGCGATTTCTTGTGTATATGCCCAAGGTTATATCCAAACTTTCATTAGTTTAACACTTTTTGATTTGAGCAACAGAAAACCCTCTAAAAATTTGACCTTTGTTAGTTGTTCTGTTTTGACAGATTTCTGCCAATATTTGTGTTTGCCCCTCGATCGCTTTTTGTTTGAGTTCTTTTGATCACGGAACTTTTGGGGAAGTTGCTACAGTAGTATATGCTTTATATGTGGTGGTTTTGAGTTGAAACCTGAAGCAAAAAGGGTTGATTCATTGTTATGCTTACACTAATGTTGCTAATAGAATTGTGTTGAGTTTTGTATGGAGGAAGTTTTCAAGTGTAGGGATTGGAGAATGATGAGATGAGTTGAAGAATGGACAAAAGCTCAAGCTTGGGGATGCCCACGCACCCCAAGAAATATCCAAGAAGTACAGGCGTCAAAGCTTGGGGATGCCCCCGAGGCACCCCCTTCTTCATCGGCAAAAATCAGGTCACCTTTCAACACACTATATTTTTATTGCTTCATGCACTATGCGTTTTTCTTGGAGCGCCAGTTGTTTTTGCTTTCAGTTTTCTTTTGCTTTGCTTGCTGCAATAAATGGTTGGATCACATCATGTTTGTTTTGGAGAGAGACTTACTCCATTTTTCATTTCCAAGAACACTCTTGTTTTCACTCTTATCATTCAACGAGTGTTCTCTTTTTCTGCTACTGCATTTAGCTTTTGTTTTTCGCCTTGATTTTTGTTCAGATCTTGTTATATCTTTGCATCAAGGTGTATTTGGACCTCTGGTCTATGTTTGTTTTCATCAAAAGGGTTATTTCGAAAAGGTTTGAATGGTGTTGGAAAAGAGAAAAAGTTTCAGGCAAAAAAGTGGTACAAAAAGGAGCTTGTTTAGACTGCGGCTTCGACCTTTGCATGCCATGCATGATTGTGTTTTGATAGTATGCTTAGTGATTTTTTCTGTAGCATGACTTGTCTCAAATGACCTGAGATTGCTTAATGAGCCCTTGAAAAAATCATGCGTTGTTTTTATTATATGGAAGCATTTATTTGGTTTTCTCCTTTGATGCTTTATTTGGGTTGACTTGGCACATGCTTACACATGTTGACTACAAAATAAGTCGCCTATAGCCTCTATGATCATTTGGTTTTTGACTTGTGATACCAATTTATGCTTCTTTCAATGATATTTTGTCGCTATGCATGATTATGGCCGTTATTGCTCTATTAGTTGGTCGCTCCCAGTCTTTTGCTAGCCTGCATTTTGTACTGAGTATGAGCTCTACTCATGCATCCAACTCCCAAAAACCAAGTTTGCCATTGTGTCCATTATAAAATTCCTATGCATGGTATTTGCAAGCCATTCCAAGTAAATTTCAGCGCTACCTTTCAAAAAAAAACCTCAAAACACTCTCGTTTTGTGACACTGTTTTTAGATCATGGGGACGTAGTGGTCGGATTTGCTATCTTCCATATTATCTTATTCCAAAAAGAAAAAAAAGAGAAAAAAAAGGCACTCCTCCATGGTATGTGAATGTTGGTGGGCACCCGATAGAATCGGTTAGCCATGGTTTGTGAAAGGAAAAAAGGTGGGCACCCGATAGAATCGGTTAGCCATGCCAAGCTTTATAAAAGAGCACCAAAGTGCCAATCTCTCTCAAAAACTTGCTTACTTTTTGTATGGAAGATAGTAAGAACCCCATTGCCAGTCGTTGACAAAGACAACCACCTCTCAAAATCCAATTTTTATCTCTCTGTTTTACAAATGAAAAGCTCTAGCACATGTTTAATCACTGCATCCCTCTGCGAAGGGTCTTTCTTTTACTTTTATGTTGAGTCTCCACCTTCTACCTTATGCACCTTCTAAGAGAGCATAGTTGCCATTCTAAGTATAATGTGGCATTGTCCCAAAGTTATTATTGATGATTCATGATTATGGTTTTGCTTGTTCTTAAATTACTTGTATCTAGTCACCCTCTTAAACTTGAAGGTGTCCTATGCATTTATGTTTGCTACTCCATGAGGGAACAAGCTGAAAACCATTTGCTATGTTTTCCATATGGTTGAAACACACACGTGACTTTCATTGTTTCATTTTCATGATCTTTCCTTTGTGTTTATTTTCATGCTATAACATGGTTGCTAGGTTTCTATTATCAAGATTATGTCTTTCATGCCCATGTTTTAAGTTCTTTGATCTCAGTACTCAATGCTCTACCTCGTTGATCAAATTGTGATGGTGCATGTCACCTCAAAAATTATTGTTTTGTTATCACTTACCTACTCGAGGATGAGCAGGAGTTAAGCTTGGGGATGCTGATACGTCTCAAACATATCTATAATGTTTGATGCTCCATGCTTGTTTTTACACCATTTGACTTGTGTTTCGTTACACTTCGTGGCATTTTTATGCGATTTCCGGAGCCATCTCCATTGGTCTCCATCGCCATCTCCATCAACCTCACCGCCACCTCCATCGCCATTGCTGCCTCCGATGATGAGGATGGAGTAGTTCTCCCCCGGGGCTGAGGGCTCTACCTGTAGCTATGTGGTTCACCTCTCTCTCTCATGATGTGATCTTTATGTGATCGTGAGCTCTGTATCTAGTTGAATTGGTAGATGTTATTATTCAGATATTATGCTACTCCCGTGATTTATATTTGTAATCTCCGGAGATACCTTATATCATGGTGTGAAGGTGACTAGTGTGCGCATCATGTGTATCTTTTTGGTTAATGTCTCTATGAATTGTTGGTGTTTTTTGGAACCATCTAGTGCGTTCATGGTGATAGTGTGGGACAATCTAGTTTGGGGAAATACGGACTTTGAGGAGTGCTTCGTAGCCCTACGCATGATTAGTGTTTGTTTTCCATTGGAGAATTGTTTTGAGTTGCATATTGAGGTTAGCATCTATTGGTTCAATTATGTTATATTTGTTGGGAGTGTGTCCACTAGTGAAAGTATGATCCCTAGGCCTTGTTTCCAAGCATTGCACACCGTTTCCTTTCAGTTCTGTCACATGTTTGCTCGCAACGATATTTATTTCAGATTACATTTGCTACTTATAATCATCACTACTACTTGTATTTCACTATCTCTTCGCCGAACTAGTGCACCTATACATCTGACAAGTGTATGGGTGTGTTGGGGACACAAGAGACTTTCTGTATCATAATTTGAAAGAGCATGTGCCCCCATGTGTGGTTTTAGGTAATTAATGACAATCCCTATGGACTAATGTTTGCATTGAGTTATATTTATAGGACTTGTCCGTAGACAATGCTTGAGCCATATGTTGGTTTCAAGGGTGTAAGAAGATGAAGATAAAGAAGATTATTCAATGACCAAGGTGTTATTCAAGAAGTGATCCGAAGATTGGTCTAAGGGAGTTGAGCCTATGGAGTGTGTCTTGAGGGATAAGATGATGGAGTGAACTCTCATGTGCATTCTCAAGACATCATCATTAAGAAGGAAGAAGATGAAGGGCAATGTTGATCAAGTCGAAGCGCAAGTTCAAGATAGGTCGAGCAAGCGCAATCAAGAAAGGTAGTCCAACTTGAGGGTGTCAAGACCATCATCATCTAGCTCAAGTGGATTGCAAGGCAAAGGTTTGTTCTTGATAGGTTTTCTCTTCTACCGGTCTCGTGTGTTAGTTTGGAGACCGGATTATAGGATTGGTAGCCGTACTATCAAGAGGGGCTCTCGAGTGAGTAACTTAATTGTATCGTTCGGAGAGAGCTCAAGCCTTTGCATACTTGGCATTATATTTCTTGGTTCTTATTTGGCTTTTATCCATGTGAGGTTCTAGAGCTTGTGGTTATTTCCATGACAAGCTCTAGGTCATCAAAAACGGATTTCGTATGGAACTCTTATTGCGTTTTTGGTGTTTGGAGGTTTTACCGGTTCTTCTTTATAGCTAAGTCAAACCTTTTATCATTTGGCTTCATCCTCCTTTGTTGGACTATGATGTTTCTATGGATGAAGTTGTAGAGCTTGTTGTGGTATTCCAACGAGCCCAAGATCATCGAAAATGGAGTCCGGATGCAAAAGTTACAGCCGTTTTCGTGTTGATGTTTTCTCCCGGGCCGGAAATTCCGCCCCCGAGGCCGGAATTTCCGGGGGGCGGAAATTCCATAATTTCCGCCCCTGCGAAATTTTGCTAAGTCCTTTTTCTCGAGCTGTGGTGCACCCTGCAGTAGGGGGGGCGGAAATTTTATAAGGGGGGCCGGAAATTCCGCCCCCGGGCCAGAAATTCCGCCCCCGAGACCGGAATTTCCGGGTTAAAAATCCTGTAACGGTCAGATTTCGTGCAGGGGGCTATATAAAGCCCCTTCTTCCTCATTTGCAGGTTGGCTTTTCCATTTCTCTCTCCTCCATTGTTGACCTTGAAGAGCTTGCCCTTCCTCCCAATCCCTCCTATGATTCTTGCATCTTTTTGAGGGAAAAGAGAGAGGAGATCTAGATCTACATTTCCACCAATCATTATTTCCTCTATGTGAGGGGAACCTATTGGATCTAGATCTTGGAGTTCTTTGTGGATTTCCTCCTTGTTCTTCTTCCATATCCCTCCATAGCATTTGTTGCTTTGGTGGGATTTGGGAGAGAAGGATTTGAGCACTTCGTGTGTTCCTGCCATTGCATTTGGTGCATCGGTTTGAGTTCTCCTCGGAGATTCGGTAGTGAAAGTTCGTTGAGCTTTTTACTCTTGGGTTCTTGTAACCCTAGACGGCTTAGTGGCTTAGTGGTTACTTGGGGACCTCCAATTAAGTTGTGGAGATCTTCCCAAGCTTTGTGGTGCCTCCGTGGCAATTACTTGGGGACCTCCAATTAAGTTGTGGAGATCTTCCCAAGCTTTGTGGTGCCTCAGTGGCGATTCTTGGGAGCCTCCAATTGAGTTGTGGAGATTGCCCCAAGCTTGTACGGGTTCGGTGACCGCCCTCAAGTGTCCCATAGTGGTCGGGTCTTCCATCTTGGTGGGAGGGCTCGAGGAGATTACGGTGAGCCTCCGTGGCGTTTGGGGAGCCTTGTGCCTCCACACCGCTCCAACGGAGATTAGCACTCGCAAGGGTGTGAACTTCGGGATACATCGTTGTCTCCGCGTCCCTCGGTTATTTTTATACCCGAGCTCCTTTACTTATGCAATTTACTTTGTGATAGCCTTCGTGCTTGAAGTTATATATATCTTGCTATCACATAGTTGCTTATCTTGTTTAGCATAAGTTGTTGGTGCACATAGGTGAACCTAGTTTATTTAGGTTTTGTATGCTTGGCAATTTAAATGTTAGTTTTATTCCGCATTTCTCAAGCCACTCGTAAAAGTTTTTAAATCGCCTATTCACCCCCCCTCTAGGCGACATCCTTGTACTTTCAATTGGTATCAGAGCCAGGTCTCTCATTTTTAGGCTTCACCGCCTTGAGAGCAAAGATGTCGGCTAAGGGATTAGTGCACAATGACACCTTTATATTTGATGGCACTAATTATGATATATGGAAAATTTGCAGGCTTAATCATTTTCGTGATATGGACCCAAATATATAGAGAATTTTAGATATGGGTTTCTCTCCGCCTAAGGATTCCCAAAGTCTATCTTTAGAGGAGAAGAGAAACTCTTATCTTAATTCTCGAGCTTCTAATGTGCTTGTTGATTTTGTGAGCAATGCAGTTATTCTTGCAATCATGCCTTTCCGTAATGCTCATGAGTTTTGGACAAAGATTCAAGAAAAATATGATGTGTCCAACACTATTGAGGATGATTGTATTCCCTCCACTTCCGACCGTGATGAACTCACATCCACCTCACCAATGTGTGGCAAGACACAAGGTAACGATATGGTGAGTGGTGATGAATATTGCAATGTTGATAGTAAGCTTACTTGTGATGACCATTCATCTCTATCTCATTGCAATGCCTCATCTTTGGACTTAAACACCTCTAGCCCCATAAATGCTTTACATGCTTGTGTTGATAGTCCTTGCATATCATGTGCAAGTTGCATGAATAAATCTCATGATGATATGCTTGATTTGTCTTGTTTCCATGATACAAATATATCTACTTCCTCTAGTTGTTCTGTGTCTAACAATGTAGAGGACAACAAATATTCCATGGGCCAAGACAAGATTCTAATTAGAGCTTCAAGTGATTCTTCTTCATCATCTCTTGGTTCCCACATGTGCCTTATGGCTAGGTCTTCAAAGGTAACTCCTACTTTGGAACCCAATATATCTAGTGATGATGATGAGGATAATGAAGAAGAGGATGATGACCTTGCCTCTCTAATTGAGAAGAGTGAAATGTTTTTTCATGCTATTCGTAAGAATAAAATTGCTTGCTCTTACTTCTATAAGATTTTGGCAATTGCCACCGAGAGCAATAAAATAATTGAGGAGCATGAGAATACCATCTTTAAAATGCAAGGTCATGCCCGTGATTACGCGGATGAGATCGCGGATCTAAAAGAAGCTCTAGAAGAAGAACAAACCACCAAGGAATCTCTTGAGGAGACCTTTACTTTAGAGTTATCTAAAATAAAGAAATCCTATGATAGGACTCTTGTGGTGGCAAATGATTTTGAAACTAAATATGAAGAGCTTGTAGTTACTTATGCTAAACTCCTTGAGAATGTTGTGCTTCTTAAAAATGACTCTAGGGTCATTTCGTATGAGCCCATCATTCTCACCGAGTCGCATGAGCAACTTAAAGCTTCAAATTCAAATGAGCTTACTAAATTGCCTTCTCCGCTTTCCATTAGTGATGATGCTTGTGCTACTAACTCTACTTCTTGTGAAGCATCCATCTTGAAGGAGAATGTTGAGCTAAGGGCTCAACTTGATTTGCTAACTAGCAATTATGAGAAATTGGAAGAAAAACATGGAAAGCTCTCTAGCTCCCATGAGGATCTTGTAGCTTCCCATGATAGGCTAAAATTAGCTCATGAGGCTATTATGTCAAAGGTAATATCTAGTGAGCCTCATATGGACTTTTGCACTACTTCTCAAAATGCCATATTGCCTTGTGCTAGTCCTAGTAATTCACCCACTCATAATATTACTACATCTTGTGATGAATTACTTTCCTTGCCTTATTGCTCTAACAATGAAGCTTCTACTTCCTTTAGTACTTGTGTTGTTACTAACCATGTAGAGGAAATCAACGAGCTCAAGGCCCAAGTCACTTCATTGAAGAAAGACTTGGTAAAGAGTCATGAAGGGAAATCCAAACTCGACAATATGTTGAGTGTGCAAAAATCCCCCAATGACAAGAGTGGACTTGGGTTTATCTCCAACAACAAGAAGAAGTCCAAGGTTAAGAAGAATAAGAAGGGCCAAGGACAAGTCAATGATCTGACCAAGATTGTTTGCTTTAAGTGCAAAATTGAAGGGCACCATGTTAGATCTTGCCCTTTGAAGAAGAAGGCACTAGTTGAGAAGCAACAAGGGAAGCGGCCTCAAGTTCAAGGCCATGCTCAACCTCGTGTTGAAGAAAAGTCACTTCCCAAGAAGAATCAAGCTAATGCTCTCATTGCGGAGAAATCAAGTGAGAAGAAGGTGAAGAAAAGAACTTGCTACATATGTCGTGAGAAGGGTCACCTTTCTTCTTCATGCACTATGGGTAACTCATCCAACCCTATCATAATTGATGATGCTTATTCTCTTTGCAAGGATAAGGTTGGCAATGTGTTTGCCAAATATATTGGTACTCAAAGTGGTGTCAAGAAAAGAACCATTTGGGTTGCCAAGCCTATTGTGACTAACCTCTTAGGACCCAACTTGGTTGGGGACCATCACACCAAAACTTGATCAATAGGTGTTTGTTGGAGGGCATTGGAGACTTGGCTATATCATGAAGAATTAAGGGATCTTCATCAATATATTGTCTCAAGTCAAGTCAATTGATTATCTTGTTTATATTATATATCCAATGTTCCTCTTTGCGGTAACATGTACTCAACTTATCTACATTGAAAGTTACTCGCCCCTTTTGCATGTGTTGGTTATGTTCCATTACATGTGTTGGTATATGTTGTGCTACCTACTTGTTTTATTTTGATTAATCAAGTATGTACTTGTGGGTTTGCACACCATGTATGTGTGTTTGTGTTTGAGCCTATTGCATCTTCTTTTATATTATTTGGCTCTTTTGAGAGACTAGTGGACTATCCCATTTTGGGGGAGTGATATGCTTTGGCACTTCACAATCCTAAATATGTGTGCACATGAGGAATACCACTTAGTGTCGATATTTGAATTTATCTTGTATCTATGTGGTATATCATGTTCATGAGAAATTCAAATTCTATAATGTCCATTAATCTTCTCATATTGGATTTCATTTGCCTCTTGTGAAAATAAATGCTTTATCACATTATGGGGGAGTAATATGCTTTGTGCATACTACAAACCAATAAAATGTGCATATTTGAGGTTGTGTCACATAGTGTTGATATTGCAAATTATCTTTCTTCTATGTGACATGTTTGCTCAAACAAGTTTCAATTTGCCAAATTGTTTTATTGCTCTTGTTTTAGATCTTGTTTATGAGATACATTCTTGGTAGGGTTTTCCTAAAACGTGGAATTCTACATCAAAATTGGAAAACCATTTACTTCAAGTTATCCTAATCATTGCTTTGCGTGATTGTTTAACTATTTGAGTCTATCAAGAATATCTTCTTTTGCATGGTGTTGAATTCTTATCCTTTTCATATGCTTCTTGTTGTGAAGATGATCTTGGTTTTATGTGTAAAATACCACCGGGAAATTAATAACTCCAAATACCTCTTGTCCTTGGACAATTGGTACTTTATATTGTGGTATATATATATATTGATCATATTTACATTGGCTATTGCTTTTAATTTCCTTATCTCTTGCCAAGAAATGTATTTTTTTTTCATTGTCTTCCTTGACTCTTTTGTTTCCATTTGATTTTGTTGAACTTGTTTTGTGTTATTTTTAATGTAGGTAGAGATGATGATCCCATTTGTGTGCATTTTGTATTCAAATACAAAATCATAAATAATGCACTAATCTTGGGGGAGCTCTCCTATATTTTCTATAACATACTCTTGCGGCTTATTTCAATTGGTATTGGTTATTGTTGGAAGACAAATCTTTTTGTTTTTGGTACTTAGTGTGCCATCATAAAAGAGTGGAGAGTTTGGTTTGTTTGTTGGAACCTTGCTCTTTTTGGGAGAATGGCTATCTCTTTTCTTGATTTTGCTTTATATTCTTAAAATGAGATAAGTCATTGGGCATGTGTGTTTTAGTGATCCTTTATGCTCATTTGCATTTGCTTTGTTCACTTGATGGACTTTGGAGTCAATCTTCGTTGAATTGATTCTTTAATATAATTTGGACAACTTTTTGGTTTTCACACCTTCATGTGACTCTTTGGTCTTCTTGGTGTTTCGTCCAAATTGTATCTCCCTTTGGCTCTTGAAAGTTTTTAGCATGCATATTTACTTACTACATATATTATGGCATGCTTTGCTTTCTTTGATCCAATATATAGGGTAAACTCCAATAAATCCTAACTCGGCTAAGATGTGCATGAAATTCAAGTTCATATCTGTATGCACATATTTTTGTGGAGCTTGTCCTATATATTGTAGTGTCTCTAACTACTTCGGACCCAATGAGTTTGGGGACCATATTATACTTGAATTTGTTTTAGGTACATGGGAGATATATTGGTGCTTGTCTCAATAATAAGCATGAATCGGTGACTAGTTGATAATTTGTGGCAAGCTAGGATTATTGAAGAACTCCTATCTACTACATCCTCCCAATGATATCTCGGTAACAAGTATCTTATTCATGCATACTTTTCTAGCATCTAACCTTGTGTGGGTCATTTCATGGCATGAAAATCTTTATTTGCAATGATCTTAATGAAACCTCTTTATTGTAAATGTGAGTAATTTGAGATGAGTGCATATTTTGGGGAACTCTTCCCAAATATGTCTATCTAGCAATTTTATTGCATATCATTTCCTCAAGTTCCTCACATGTGCAATATTGATGAAAGTGCAAATTTAGTTCTTTCTTTTGGTATACTTATTCGTGATACTTGTTGCTTTTCTCAAAACATCCCAACTATCTTCTTCCCTTGTTGATATTTGTGATGTCTTTGATATGTTTGTGGTTGAAGTTCTTCAATATGCAATAAGATAAATTGAGCCTTTGGCCATGCTTTAAAAGCAAAAATCTCATTGGTATATTGCATGAACTTGTTTAGATATCATGTTCTATTCTTTGTATCTATTTTATGTGTATATGTTTCTTTGTGATAATTATCTTTGTGATGTTGTCTACTTAGAAACTTATACACATGAAAGATGATATCTCCTTAATTGATATCTTATTTTTTCCTTGTGTGTTGGGATGGAATGCTAAGCAATTTCATTCATTGAGGACTATGTGGATGCTCTTTGTGCATTCTTGTACTAGTCTTATAATATGCTTTGTCATTCCTATCACACATTCCTTTGGTTGAGCCATTTAATATGTCGGTTCCTTACTTGTTGCTCAACCATTTCTTTGATGCAAGTGTTGAGCTTAATGTCTTTTTTATGATCTCCTTCTAATGGTTGTTTTTTTTAAATGGTATTGAGGGAGTGAGGATTCCATGTTGTGGAATTGTATTCAAATGCAAATGTTCTATCTGGTGCACATACCTTGGGGAGCTTCCTCATTTCATTTTAAAGCACCATTTTGCGGTTATCATAGCATTTGATGTCACTTGGTATCATTTTGTTTTGAATAATATCGAGGGAGTGATGATTCCATGTTTGTGCACCTTATACTTCAATTCATATGGAATATGTTGTGCACAAACCTTGGGGAGCTTCTTCATGTTATTTAGAGCTTTGTTTTGATCTTATCATATCTTTATTTGATTCGCTTTTGGATCTTTTGATTGCTACCTTCATTGGTTGGAAGTTTTACCATCTTGTCATCCTTTTTTGTTTGCAATCTTTGATCCTCAATATAGTTTGATTTCCTCCAAATTTTTTGTATTTGGATTTGTGCATGTGTTTTCACTCTTGTTGGGCCATGCACACCTTGAGGAGGAACTCTCACTATATTGGCCTTCCAAGCCTTTCCGCCCATTTTGGCAATGGATGCCAATGGGGGAGAAGTTTCGAGGGTTTGAAGGGAATTGGGCTTCATGCTTTGGTTTGGTTCTTAAGCATTTGCCTTGCATGCTTTACGTGGTTGAGTATATATAGTGGAAACTCCACCAACAACATTGGTTGGCAATATATGCAATGAAATTCAAGTTCATTCACACGTGCATAGATTGTGGGGGAGTTTGCTCTATATATGATGGTTCTACTAACATCACATACTTTTGTAGTATTTGATGTTAGTGTAACCATTTTAGTCCTTTAAATTCATTATATAAACCCTCTCAAAGAGATTGTCATCAATTACCAAAATGGGGGAGATTGAAAGAGCATGTGCCCCCATGTGTGGTTTTGGTAATTAATGACAATCCCTATGGACTAATGTTTGCATTGAGTTATATTTATAGGACTTGTCCGTAGACAATGCTTGAGCCATATGTTAGTTTCAAGGGTGTAAGAAGATGAAGATAAAGAAGATTATTCAATGACCAAGGTGTTATTCAAGAAGTGATCCGAAGATTGGTCTAAGGGAGTTGAGCCTATGGAGTGTGTCTTGAGGGATAAGATGATGGATTGAACTCTCATGTGCATTCTCAAGACATCATCATTAAGAAGGAAGAAGATGAAGGGCAATGTTGATCAAGTCGAAGCGCAAGTTCAAGATAGATCGAGCAAGCGCAATCAAGAAAGGTAGTCCAACTTGAGGGTGTCAAGACCGTCATCATCTAGCTCAAGTGGATTGTAAGGCAAAGGTTTGTTCTTGATAGGTTTTCTCTTCTACCGGTCTCGTGTGTTAGTTTGGAGACCGGATTATAGGATTGGTAGCCGTACTATCAAGAGGGGCTCTCGAGTGAGTAACTTAATTGTATCGTTCGGAGAGAGCTCAAACATTTGCATACTTGGCATTATCTTTCTTGGTTCTTATTTGGCTTTTATCCATGTGAGGTTCTAGAGCTTGTGGTTATTTCCATGACAAGCTCTAGGTCATCAAAAACGGATTTCGTATGGAACTCTTATTGCGTTTTTGGTGTTTGGAGGTTTTACCGGTTCTTCTTTATAGCTAAGTCAAACCTTTTATCATTTGGCTTCATCCTCCTTTGTTGGACTATGATTTTTCTATGGATGAAGTTGTAGAGCTTGTTGTGGTGATTCCAACGAGCCAAAGATCATCGAAAACGGAGTCCGGATGCAAAAGTTACAGCCGTTTTCGTGTTGATGTTTTCTCCCGGGCCGGAAATTCCGCCCCTGAGGCCGGAATTTCCGGGGGGCGGAAATTCCATAATTTCCGCCCCTGCGAAATTTCGCTAAGTCCTTTTTCTCGAGCTGTGGTGCACCCTGCAGTAGGGGGGGCGGAAATTTTATAAGGGGGGCCGGAAATTCCGCCCCCGGGCCGGAATTTCCGCCCCCGAGGCCGGAATTTCCGGGTTAAAAATCCTGTAACGGTCAGATTTTGTGCGGGGGCTATATAAAGCCCCTTCTTCCTCTTTGCAGGTTGGCTCTTCCATTTTCTCTCTCCTCCATTGTTGACCTTGAAGAGCTTGCCCTTCCTTCCAATCCCTCCTATGATTCTTGCATCTTTTTGAGGGAAAAGAGAGAGGAGATCTAGATCTACATTTCCACCAATCATTATTTCCTTTATGTGAGGGGAACCTATTGGATCTAGATCTTGGAGTTCTTTGTGGATTTCCTCCTTGTTCTTCCTCCCATATCCCTCCATAGCATTTGTTGCTTTGGTGGGATTTGGGAGAGAAGGATTTGAGCACTTCGTGTGTTCCTGCCATTGCATTTGGTGCATCGGTTTGAGTTCTCCTCGGAGATTCGGTAGTGAAAGTTCGTTGAGCTTTTTACTCTTGGGTTCTTGTAACCCTAGACGGCTTAGTGGCTTAGTGGTTACTTGGGGACCTCCAATTAAGTTGTGGAGATCTTCCCAAGCTTTGTGGTGCCTCCGTGGCAATTACTTGGGGACCTCCAATTAAGTTGTGGAGATCTTCCCAAGCTTTGTGGTGCCTCAGTGGCGATTCTTGGGAGCCTCCAATTGAGTTGTGGAGATTGCCCCAAGCTTGTACGGGTTCGGTGACCGCCCTCAAGTGTCCCATAGTGGTCGGGTCTTCCATCTTGGTGGGAGGGCTCGAGGAGATTACGGTGAGCCTCCGTGGCGTTTGGGGAGCCTTGTGCCTCCACACCGCTCCAACGGAGATTAGCACTCGCAAGGGTGTGAACTTCGGGATACATCGTTGTCTCCGCGTCCCTCGGTTATTTCTATATCCGAGCTCCTTTACTTATGCAATTTACTTTGTGATAGCCTTCGTGCTTGAAGTTATATATATCTTGCTATCACATAGTTGCTTATCTTGTTTAGCATAAGTTGTTGGTGCACATAGGTGAACCTAGTTTATTTAGGTTTTGTATGCTTGGCAATTTAAACGTTAGTTTTATTCCGCATTTGTCAAGCCACTCGTAAAAGTTTTTAAATCGCCTATTCACCCCCCCCTCTAGGCGACATCCTTGTACTTTCACCATGGCCATGGAGACCAGCCTCGCCTGCTCGTCCGCCGCCGCCGCCCTCTTTGCGGCGAGCTTCTTCTCCCTCTCCGCCCTACCGCGAGTTTCGGTCTCCCGGCGCGCCACGTCCGCCGCCCACGCCGCGTTGGTCATGCCAGGCGGCCTCTCTTTGGGCGCCCGCGGCTTCCTCGTCTTCGGCGCGCCGTCGTCGGCGATCCTCTTCGGCAGCATGGTGGTGGAAGAGAAGAGGAGGAGCTGCAACTGTGGGGGATTTCGGTGGAGAAATGGGTATACGCGGCGCATTTTGGAGGGAAACGGAATTAATGGTGGGGAACTACCCTTGCTCTCGCCGACACCGCGGGCCCGCTCGCCGTTTCACGCGTTTTTGTTTCGTCCGGAGTCCCCGAGCGCGCCTCGGAAAGCCGGAAACGGCCTGGGCTCGCCAGATGGATGAAAGCCCAAATCTGGACGAAAACGAGAAACCGGAGGCGTGGCTGGGCCGAATATCGCCGTCCGGATGTAAAAAACGGCGTCCGGGGCCCTAGTCGGGGGGACGGCTGGAGATGCTCTAATCGAGAAATTTATAGAATGAATCCGTGGAGTGAAACATTAGACAATGTACATAACCTGGGTGGCCCTTATTCCTGAACTAGAACTACACACTGGCACTCAGCTAGAAACACACACAAAGTTGCACGACATACATGCAAAATGAACGAAGCATCAGCAGATAGTTTTAGCAAGCAAGCTTTTCTTATGTGCGAATGAAATATAGAATAGTGGGCAATGACGGCACATGCAATGATACAATAATGGGCAAGGTTCCACAGAGGCAATAGTATATGACAGGAGAAGTCAATGATGGTTCCGCGAGTAACCTTGTATTCAAATGCTAACAAAAACAAGGTTATAATCTGTAGAAGATGCTTGTCTAATTAGTAATAGCATCTCCCTCAGCGATCCAGCTTATTGTGTGCAAGGGCCAGAAGCGATTCTATAGGGGAAGTCTTAGATGGCGAAATTCAGACACGGACACCATATTCAGATATTTGCTTCACCCTTTCTTCCAGGACATGTCTCTGCTTTTTCAAGTCAGAGGCCATGGACGCCACCTGAAAGTTGAAAAAAGAAATAATAAGTTGGAGGCAACTTCTCCATATTAGATGGTGACAAAGTTATACGCATAGAGCTATTTCACTTACCTCAGCTCGCAATTCAAGAGACTGCCTCGTAGGAATAGTTCGTAGTCGATCCATCAAACCTAGGGACACAAGAAAAATATTGAACAAACTATATAACTAAATCATCAAAAAATGTATGTAGCCTCTTATCTGCAGATACAGTTCTTCAAACTGTATAAAAAATAGCAGCCTTTGAAAAAGAAATCAATACCTGTAGCGGTGGATTCCGCTTTGTAAATAGATCCTATAACAGATTGGATTTGCTTACCAGTAGATCTACAAAATTCATGAGCATAAAGCTTAGACAAGGACTATTCTTAAGTACGGCGTTGTTCAAGGAGATGTTGGAACAATGATTAGAAAAACACTGCACTCGGTCTCATACTACCTCAAATCAGTTCGCCCACGCTGTAGATCACTCTCACCAATGACTACTTTGTCGAGGGTGTATTTGGAATCCTTTCTCAAGTTCTGAATAGATGTTTTGTATTCGATCATACTTTCTTCAACATCATTCAGTAAATCCTGTAAAATATATGTGAGGACATCAGGTAGATTTATGAAGGAAAAGAATGTTTGCATGCCATGGTTCTCATATTTATGACCCTGTTGGACAAGGTTAATTATAGAAGAATCGAAGCTCAAGTCATTTCTATAAAACCATAAAGCCTTTACCAGCATGAGTACTTGGAGAAATCACTGTTACATGGTTCTACCTTCATGAAATATATGGCTATTTAAAAGTTCTTAACATATAAAATCTAATATGTTACAGATGTCCAAGAATTTTTTCATTAGCATAACCAAAGTTGCAAGCACTATACCTTCTCAGTTTTGAAACGACCTAGAGTATTGCGATATAAAAATCTCCGGGGACCTGATAATACAACATAAATTAGCATTTAGACAAAAGATATTGTTGTTTCATCACAATAAAAAAATTTAAGTCAAAATAGGGAGAGGGCCAATTTTGAGCTATCTTAATTAACCTGACACACGATCCACACTATTAAGCCCAAACCCAGTCCACTAGTTAATCTACATAGCATTCGGCATTCGCAAACCCTTTCTCCCACTTTGTTTTTTCCTGGTATTGCTTGATCAATGGTAAGGGCACCATGCTCTATTTGGGGATACGGGTAAGGGGGTATGTTTAACTCTTTGTTAAAAATGAATAATAGATTATGGGGCATAGTTGGAACATCAAATGCGACCTGCATGAGCAGGGGCGGAGCCAAGATTTCTCTATGAGGGGGGTGTGAAGAAACGTGATTTACTATACCATACTTGAATATAGTACCGACGCTATAAGCAATATTCTTTTTACACAATAAATTAGGTCATTAGTGATGCTATAGTACTGATGTTATGCAGCATGAGAGACAGTGTGTGAGAGGTTGGGGTGAGAAGAAGAGGAGTGTTGTACGCTGGGAGGGGCTGCCAAGGAGAGCTATAAGGGAGGCCCATGGGACTGAAAATCAGGGCAGAGGGGACAATAGAATCAGAACCAAGGAGGGCACGAGACAAGGGAGGATTTAGATAACCCTTACTTGAATGGGCCGTACCCAGCTGTATCTAGTTTATCTTTTTTAATGCCAATTATTCCCATATGTTGGATAGGCATCAGGAGCATACTCAAATACATATCCAATACAGATACGCTAGGCTTTGCAAGCATCAACGTTTCATACTGAGGAATGCAACATGGACTACTTCAATGGATCATTGATAAATGAAGCATCCATCACATACAACTTATGCACAAAGCTTTGTCAAAAATTGCTTTTAAATGTAAAATGTCCATTAGCAATCGATACTAAAAAGTACTACTTGTGTAAATGACATGTGATTAAAATGGATCTCCAGCTGCCTATTAATTAATTTAGTAATTTCTCATGAAAGTTTCGCCCACACAAAGTTCAATGGCCCTCCAGAGTACTGCTTTCCAGGTTTGCATCCCAACAAGGAATAACCAAACAAAGAAAGCCAAGATATAATCACTGCTATGAGCTAAAACATCGATAGTACATGTATACTGCCTACACTCCAATAAATGAGTACTATACTGAAATTATGGAGTTTTTCTGCTGAAGTGCTACAGCAGAACTCTGAAACCTCCACAGAAGAGATCAATTCTTCATGATTATTGTTATTAGTTGAGGAAATAACATGAGCACAGAAAATGCAATAACATAAATGCAGTATATACTTTCGTTAATACATGAGATCCGTTAATACAAAGAAGAGAACTTATGCAATTGCAAGTGAAATGAATCTTCTCTAATAGTGCTAATCATTAGTCCGGACTACTAATGCAAGGAGCCATATGAGCGACAATGCATAATACACAGGTTTTTGCGACATTATCTCTAAAACACAGATAAATCAGATGATTTGCCGTGTTAGTTTTTTTCTGATTAGTATGTCTATGCGACTCTAGCTTTTGTTGCTTTCTCAGGTTAAAATCAGCTCAAACATTTGTAAAATGCAGGTATACAAAAAAACTAGCAGCCTGTGTATGTATGATAGTTCACTGGTTTCAGAATTGTGAAACTATTTTTTTTCCTTTACTCCCTGATAATGACTCCCCATGTTTTTGTGTATGCACATGTTCAACTCCATGACATAGCCTAGTTGCATGCTGCATAGAAGCACAAGAAACAAATAGCAGTATGATTTCAGAACACCAGAGATATACCTTTCAAGATGATGAACCCTGCGACAGTGGCACATCCAATTGCCTCTGTCTGATGCTCGCTTGCAAGAACCAGCGCATCCGAAATAGTAACTACAATGAAATTTAATCAAGCATTTAGTGTGGAACCATCCTAGTAAGACAAATGCACCAGCCGAAGGAACAGGAAAACATTGCTCTTGCCTTTAGCCCTCTCCACAAACACATCCTCATAGGCTTTGTACTGAGACCACAGCCCAGGGGTGAAGTTCTACATATGCAAGCAGACAGGGTCAGAATGAAGCATAATAAAAAAATCTGAAGGGGCAAATGCAAACATCAACTCCGATAAGCCAACACAAATGTGTAACCAATGATCGTGCAGCTTTACATGCATCGTGTACAAAGAGAATAACAGTAAAATCTAGAATTGTTCAGTGAACAGATAACATGAACCAAATGGATAGGTCTCTCCCCCCAAAATGGAATAGGAACACCTTAGTAATTTTGCCATTGGATCCCGACAAGAAAAACACTAATTGAAGAAACCATGCTAAAGATGTATTCAATTGAGCTATACGCGTGACAACATACATCCAAATAGCACATCTTTGGTAAAGAACGGCGCTCAGAAACATATTCCAATCCAAGATTTGTCGAAGGCGTTGCAAGTTTCAATTAAGAGTTACGGGGGGAGGGGGGTCGAGACCTGGAACTTGCGGAGAGGCCAGGGGGAGGCCGATGCGGCCTCCGCGCCTTGCGCCGGCGTGCGGCCGCTGTCCGGTGACGCCATCGTCTGGGGGTCCTGCTGTTCTCCGGCGACCTATGGGTGCGGTGGCGGATCTCTCGGGCCCTCTGTCCCCTCTTCGCCTCAGAGGCAGGGCGAGCTCCGCCAGGACAGCGGCAACGCTCCGGCAGGGGGCGAGCTCCACCAGGGGCGACCTCCAGTAGGGCGGGGCGGGGCGCGGGCGACCTCGCCGGAGGGGCAGGGCGGCGCTCAGGGCACGGGGCGGGCCGTGGCGCGGGCGACCTCGCCGGAGGGGCGGGGCGGCGCTCGGGGCACGGGGCAGGGCGTGGTGGGGATAGGGTTTGGCATTAATCCTCTTTAATTTGATATATTTTATTTTCTAAAATAGGCTGACATGTGGGTCCACCCCAGTTCAACCAGACCTTAAAATTGGAGAGGACTTTTGTGTGATAATAAAATATTCATTTAGGGTTTTTTTGCAAAAATAAACCTAGGTGTTAGGGTTTCACTTGCCACGTCGGTTCTGACAGGGGCTCCACCTGTCAGAAAACCTGTTAACACCGCTAAATTGAAAAATTAGTGCTTCTTGTCACAACCAAGCCTCAAAAGTGGTAGCTAAGTGTCAAAATGGTCTAAGATGGTAGTTTCGAGACGTCATAGCCTCAAATGTGGTAGTTTTGCGTCATTCTCTCCCTCAGACCTGTTGGAGAATGGCGTTCTATTCCCTTCTCTGGATCGTGCTAGTTCGGGCCCATTATACCGTGGGCCGAAAAGTTGTGGGACGTATCACTGAAGCCCATTCAACGAAAATATAAGGCTTCCACAAGTGATAAAAAAAGAACCCTATCATTTTCACCAAATCAAAAGATTCAGGTAAAAAAATTAATCTAAGAGTCAATGGTTTATTTCAGACTAGAATAATAGCCTGCATGTTGTAGCAGGAATTCTCAGTGATATATTTGTAAATAAAAATCTAATATATAATGAAATAGTGTAAATAACTTAAATTATAAATGATAACGCAAATAAATTTTTCTGATACATTGATATTGTGATATTGAATTTGGCAACATTGCTTATTTATTGATGGATCATGTACAAACTACTATAGACAACAACAACAGAAGGACAGCCATATCTAAAATTCATGATTCAATAGCTATTATTATTTGATGATGTCGACAAGATACATGTTGTGATATACTATCATCAACACCTTTTAATTGGGTTGTGATTTATAAAAATATAGATAGATCTATAAAATAGTTTTACAATTTTAGACTCTATTGAAATGAGAGCAGGTGTGAAGGACTATCTATGTCCCGAGGAAAACAATGTTCAATTTAGAATTTATGTTGAAGTTAGCTGTACTGAATGCATGAGCTTATGTTGAAATTTTTATGCTTAAGAAATGAACTTTGTCTACATTTTGTTGTCTTCTAG
Organism: Dactylis glomerata; assembly: GCA_007115705.1. Classification (NCBI taxonomy): domain Eukaryota; kingdom Viridiplantae; phylum Streptophyta; class Magnoliopsida; order Poales; family Poaceae; genus Dactylis; species Dactylis glomerata. The sequence goes on from QXEO01000734.1 coordinate 10,915,110, forward strand.
TACAAAAAAAATCTTAATTTAAAAAAATAAATTTAACATTTCAGATGGTATTGAAGACAACACCGTCTAAAAATTTGTGACAAAACACAAGCTATAAGAGCATCTCTAACGGGCCATCAAACATTTTTGGGGGAGATGGGGGCGGCTACAAAAGAAAACGGGTTTAGCAGGGCCCGAGAAACAGGGAGGCACCCAACAAGGGCACCAAACATTTTTGGGAGAGAGGTCGACAATTGGTGATGCTTTCAAGATGTTAGACAAAGGAGGGCATGCAGAGCGCCATAGCATGTGGCAGACCTGCGACATGAAAGAATGGGAAGGCAGGGCGCAACTGTTAGAGGGTGGTAGTGGGAAGTGAAGAATCCCTCCCTCCCTCGTATCCCATAGTACAAGAATCCATATGTAATAATTGTGTTGTGAATTTATTTCACAAATTCAATAATTTTTAAATAGTTTAAATAGTTCTGCACATGGAGTACCTCACATGTGATAGTACTACATACACTCTAGGTTACCTATAAATAACTTGTTTTTTTTGTTATAAAGCGTGATAGGCAAATAATGAAGAACGAGAATAAAACACAGCATGGAGATATAAAATTTTAACGTGGAAAACCCTCTCCAACAAAGAGAGGTAAAAACCACGGACGCCAGCCAGCAAAACTTTACTATATCGAGAGTATTTACAGACGTTGTGGGTTATATTATGATGCGATTAACCCTAGCCGCAACCGGCGGCTTACAAGGAGTATATATAGGCGGCGGTGCTGATCCCTTGATGATGTGGAGCAGACTGTCCTTGTGCGTGGTTAATAACCAGCCCGTTGGGAACCCCAAAAGGAAGGTATGATGAGTGTAGCAGCAAGTTTTCCCTCAGTTTAAGAAACCAAGGTTATCGAACAAGAGAGGAGAGACAATGACGACTGAAGGTGTTGTGGAACCTGCACACACACAAACAAATACTTTGTTCCCAACTTGCGATGAGGTTGTCAATCTCACCGGTTTGCTTGAAACAAAGGTTATGAGTGTATCGAGTGGAAAACAATATAGTATGCGAGTAAAGTAAACAGGTGATAGCAATATGATGGAAATAGGACCGGGGTCCACAGTTCACTAGTGGTGTCTCTCCATAGATAAAATAACACATGCTGGGTAAACAAATTACAGTTGGGCAATTGATAGAATAGAGATAACGTGATATGTCAAGAAAATCACTATGAGATTTACTCTAGGCATTACAACAAAATACATAGACCGCCATCCAACTGCATCTATGACTAATAATCCACTCCCTGGGATATCAATCCGAACACCCTAGAAGTATTAAGTTGCGAACAACAGATAATTGCATTAAGCAAAGTGTGTAATGTAAACAAAGCATATGCCCTTGAGCATATGAATGTTGTTTTCTCCCTAGTAGCAACAGCACATCTACCACCTTAGAGGTTTCTGTCACTCCCCCAGGTGAAATAGAGGCATGAACCCACTATCGAGCATAAATACCCCCTCTTGGAGTCACTAGCAACTACTCGGCCAAGATAGCTACTAACAACGGAGAGCATGCAAGATCATAAACAACATAGAGATAACAAAAGATATAATTCAGTACAGCAACTTAATCATAAACACCAATATTCATCGGATCCCAACAAACCAAACATGTAGAATTACATAACGGTGATCTCAATCATGTATGGCAGCTCATGAGATCTAAACATGAAGCACATAGTGGAGAAGACGACCATCTAGCTACTGCTATGGACCCATAGTCCAAGGTAGACTACTCACTCATCGCTCCGGAGGCAAGCATGGCGATGAAGAAGACCTCCGGTGGCGATTCCCCTCTCCGGCAGGGTGCCGGGAAGAGCTTCTGGACCCTCCCGATCTTCGGGTCGACGGCGGCGGCGGATCGCGATGTGTTCTGGAAAACTGATCGGGTACTTAGGTTTTTCTCGTCGGGGGGTCTTTATAGGCGAAGGGGCGATGTCAGAGGAGGGGCCAGGCGGCCACACACGGGGGTGGCGCGGGCCAGGGGCTGGCCGCGCCACCTGTGCGTGTGGGCCCCTGGTCCCTCACCTCCTACTCTCCTTCGGATCTCTGGAAGCTTCCGGGTAAAATAAGACTTCAGGAACTTGTTTCGTCCAATTCCGAGAATATTTCCTGTGTATCACTCTGAAACACAAAAACAGCAGAAAACAGGAAACTGGCACTGTGGCACTTCGTTAATAGGTTAGTTCCGAAAAATGCATAAAAATGCCACTAAGTGTAACGAAACAATAGGCAAATGGTGTAAAAACAAGCATGGAGCATCAAAAATTATAGATACGTTTGAGACGTATCAGGCGGTAACAATTTCGGCCCATGCCTCCCGGCAACGGGCCTCGCTTCCCTCCGTCGTTAGCCTCCTTATAGAATTTGGATTAACATATAACATATTTTTCTGAAAAATCTATACATTATCCAACATAAAGCAGATACACCCACAAAATTGATCCTTAAGCATCCATGTAGCCCGAAAACAAAAATCAAAATTCTAGCATATGTTTGATTGAATAAAATGGCTATATGCATCAATCGATGCAGAGGGCAAGCTCCCCCAATTTTTTTTAAAAAAACCATGTTTTTGATGGTTCCAAGGAAGGAACGGCTGAAAGTGCATTTGCCCTCATGTGTGGTTTTGGTAATTAATGATAATCCCTATGGACTAATGTTTTCATTGAGTTTAATATGAAGGAACCGTCCATAGATAATGCTTGAACACCATGTGTTAGATTCAAGGTTGGATGCCGTAAATATCAAGATATACTTTGAGTATTGGCGTCAAGATCATCGGTTTGAAGAGATTAATATGATCTTGAGGGTTTTGTTATAATAGAAGAATTCAAGTGATGGATCTATGTCAAGGTCGTGATTGTCTCATGAGTTGATCCATGGGTGACCAAGACTTAGAGCATGCAATCAAATGAAGAATGCTTTATGTATCTCAAGATACATTTGATAGAGCATGAGAAGATACAAGGTTGACCAAGACAAAGAGATAATAGTGGAATCAAGTTGGTCAACTCATGAAGCATAAAGATGTACCATGTGGATCAAGTGATCTTGTGGTATGGTAAGCCTTAATAATTATGCCTTGTATGCTAACCCATGATATATGTGTGTTGCATTACTATATGGGGTTAGGTATCTTTCCATGGGCTTACATCAAAAGAAGTATTCAATAGCCCATGGGAGAATGAAATCAAATGATGTTCTTCATCAAGGTTGAGTTGTGGAAGTTCAAGATAAGCATCTCAAGAAGATCATATGTTTGAAGCTTGCCGTCCATTTGGTGATAATGGACTTGTGAAGATGAGTGTTAACAAAGCTATCCCATAATAGTTTATGGGGGAGCAAATTAAAGTCTTCATGAAGCAACAATGATCAAGTGAAGCATTCGGGCTTGACGAGAGCATGAAGCATCATCATCAAGATCAAGCAGGATGTTCAAGGCAAAGGTATGTCCTTGATATGTTTTCCTTTTACCGGTCTCAAGGTGTTTGTTGGGAGATCGGGTTATAAGATAGATAGCCGCACTATCAAGAGGGGCTTTCGGTTGGGTAACTTGATCACATCGTCATAGGGAGCTCAATACTTTGCATACTTTGCATCTCCCTATCTTGTTGCTTCTTGTTGTTTCTTTGTATAAGGTTCTTGTGCTTGTTGCTAGCTTTCCAACAAGTCCAAGTTCATCGAAAATGGAAACCAAATGCATCTTCTATTGCATTTTCGAGTTGAAGGGTTTTACCGGTTCTTCACTTTGGAAGGTTTCACACCTCTCCACATTTGGTATTTCCTCTTGACATTTCTTGGTGTTTCTCTGCATAAAGTTGTAGTACTTTTTCTAAGCTTTTCAAAAAGCCCAAGTTTGCTAAAAACAGAGTTCGAATCCAAAATATATCGCGTTTTTCGTATGAGTGTTTTTGCAGTTTTCCAAATCTGGAGTCACTCCGGGCTCTGCTCCGGGCTGAGCAGTGCCAATATACTTACTTCGGAGTACAGTCCGGAGCCACTCCGGGATCTGCTCTGGAGCGCCCCGAAAACTCTGTAACGGGTAGTTTTCTTGCCCTATAAAAGGAGGCTTCTTCCCCAACGGTTCCCCAAGGTTCTAGAGCTCGAAATACATCTCCATTGTTGACCTTGAGAGCTTTCTTCCTCCTCTAATCCCTCCTATGATTCTTACATCTTTTTGAGGGATTTGGAAGAGGAGATCTAGATCTACAATCTCCACCAACTCATTCCTCCTCTAAGTGAGGGGAACCTTTGGGATCTAGATCTTGGGGTCATTAGTTGACCTCCACCATTGTTCTTCCTCTCTAATCCTATCCTAGCATTTGTTGCTTTGATGAGATTTGGGAGTGAGGGATTTGAGCACCCTTGGTGTTCTTGCTTTGCATTCTTGCATAAGTGTTGAGCTCTCCATTACGATTAGTTTGAGTGAGAGACCGTGAGCTTGTTACTCTTGGAGGGTGACCTCCTAGTTGGCTCGGTGGTTGTACCGTGGTGTCCTCTTTATGGAAGTGTGTGAAGAGGCCCGGGCTTCTCCTTCGTGGAGCTTGTGAAGTGGTTTTGGAGCTTGCCATCTTCGGAGTGGAGGAAAAGCTAGCCATAAGAAGGAGCCCTATCTTTGTGAGGGGCAAGGAGAAGAAGGTGAGCCTCGGTGGCGTTCGAGGGTCCTCTGTGGTAACCCGCACCTCTCCAACGGTGATTAGCTTACTTGCGAGTAAGTGAACATCAGGATACATCATCGTCTCCGCGTGCCTCGGTTATCTCTATACCCGAGTTTATTTCCTTGTGATAACCTTCGAGCTTAAAGTTATTTATATCTTGCTTATCACTTGTGAAATATATCTTGTGCTATCTTGATTAGAATTAGTTGTTGTGGTACACTTAGTTGAGCCTAGCTTATTTAGGTTTTGTGCTTGAAAATAAACGTTAGTTTAACTTCGCATTCTTTCAAGCCGAATCCGTAATTGTTTTTAAAACGCCTATTCACCCCCTCTAGGCGACATCTCGATCTTTCAACGGCCTAGCTTGGACATCTTTTCATCGTATACACCACACGGATTTGGTTACCGGTCGGTAAATCTGGTTACCGGTCGGTAACCGGGTTTCCCGAGCACCCATGGGAAATAGTCTAATCGAGCAAAAAATCTCGAATTTATTTGATTTTCTTGAAATTTGAACGCTAAAATCTATATAAATAGCACGTATCTCCTACATATCATCTCAGTTGTGCGTGTAGGAAGGGTGGTAGTGCCCCGCGGTCCTTCTCTTGTGCGTCCGTGGTTCGAATCACCATCTCGACGGTACAATTTTCAAATTTTGCAGATAAAATCTAAAAAGACATAATAATGTAAAAAAATGTATCAAATGAGTTTCGAACTCACGACCAGATACCTCTTCACTGCGCAACTGACTAGGTACCACTACAGCAGAGCTACACCGTTTCAAAAAAACGGTTTAGAGTCCTATTTAGAGGTTCTCAGCAAATTTGAATTCGAAATTCAGATTTTGAATTTGTCCGGGATACCGTTTGGGATTCTCGGTTACAGCGGTAACCGGAAATCCCGAGCCTCCTCGGGATTTGTTTTCATTCGGGAACCAAAATCTTGATACACCGTACTCCCACAAAATAGGAAACGGCTACTTTATATACACCGTACTTCCTAGAAGAAGAAGAAAAAGGAACACAACAAAACCACATGTGCCAATTATCCTCAGTCCGGTGGTGCACATTTGTGGAACGTCAACCATCACGGCCTTGGTGGTATCCTTGTGCCTTGAATGCACACTCGGTCTCATCGATCGAGCCAACGCCACGCCCTTCGTCACCGATACGCCAGCGGTGGCCCGGAACTCGTCAAAACCGTTCCCGTCAGCCCCCGTTTCTATTCCATGGATCAGTCCTCTTCTTCGGTTTGCTCACGTTACGTCCCACGACATGACAGCAGCGAAAGCTATACAAAATTTAGCCAAAAACCTGAGAGTCTCCGTGGACTAGAACTCTCCGCTGGCTAAGCAACAATCACCACGTCGACACACACATAACTAACCCGATCGAGGAGATCGATGTGGAAAACAAGAAGTCACCAATTGTCCTAGGGCGCCCACTAGTTTTTAGTAATACCCGATCGAGCTGCGTTGCATCGACATATCTCGCCTTCGTTTGCACGCCTCTTCCTCTTGCTTGCCTCTCCTTCTTGCTCTCGTTTGGTTCCTCTTGACATCTTAATCTCCGGGCTGTTCTTCAAGAACCCCAATCTTCTTCTGGTAAGTTATTTTGTCAATCTTTCAGTTATGTTTGTGTGCTCTATGTATTTTATAGGATTGCGTCGATCGTTTGTGCACTTTATGCCAAGTTGCAAAGAATCGTTAGGTCGTGCATCAATCAATTTGTAGAGAGGATAATAAGATGGGAATATTCTTTCTGTTGGAAAGGGGAAATCTCTGTTTCAGACAGGAGAACATATCTGCAAATTTTGCCCACGATTTGTTTTGACTCATGTGCCTGTGTGCAGTTCTTGATCGATCGAGGAGATAGGAGGAGCTCAGGAGAAAGACATGGAGGAGGAACCCGGTGCAACCTGTCGATACTACTGCCACATGTGCTCGCTGATCGTGCGGCCAGAGCTGGCTGTCGAGGCCGTGACGTGCCCGCTCTGCCACTCGGGATTCGTGGAGGAGATGGCCGACGGCGGGCGGAGCAGCGACGGCGCCACAGAGTCCGGCGCAGACGAGGTGGGCACGAGGTCGTCGAACCACGCGGCTCCACCGTGGCCGCCTATCCTCATGGACCTCCTCGGCATCTCCTACGGGCCCGACGCCGGCGACGCCGCCGCCGTCGGGGACCTCGCGCTCGTGGCGCGAAGACAGTACCGCCAGCTCGCCTTCCTGCAGCTGCTCAACGCGCTCCGGGAAGGCGACGCCGACGGCAGCGCGCCCGACTCGGGGCTCGAGCGGCTCGTGCTGGTTAGCCCCACCGACGCGCACGCCATGCTCATGCCAGAGCGTGGAGGGAGCAACGGCGCCGGCACCAGGGGCCCAGGTCTGACGCTAGGTGAGCTGATTCTTGGGCCCGGGCTGGACCTGCTGCTGGAGTACCTGGCGGAGACGGACCCGAGCCGGCAAGGCACGCTGCCAGCGAAGAAGGAGGCCGTGGCCGCCATGCCGACGGTGAGGATGGCGGCGGCCATCACGTGCCCGGTGTGCCTGGACGAGTTCGAGGCCGGCGGCGAAGCGAGGGAGATGCCGTGCAAGCACAGTTTCCACGACGAGTGCATCGTGCCGTGGCTGGAGACGCACAGTTCCTGCCCCGTGTGCAGGTACCAGCTGCCCACGGACGAGGCCGCTGCCACGGAGCCGGCCGGCAGTGGCAATGACGACGATGTCGAAATGGCCGGCGCCGGGAGTGCAAGCGAAGGCGGCGGCGATAGCGACGGAGGAGGCAGGCGGCGGTGGCTTGCACGGTCTTTTAGCCGGTTGTTCTCGCGCAGATCGAACGGGAGCTCCTCGTCGTCTTCGTCGTCTAGATGACACCGGCACGGGAGAATCTGCTTTGTTGTAGCTGTCAGTCTAGCATCTGCGTTCTGTATTCGTTCATTGGTTGACAATTTGTTAAAAGTGAATAACTGATGAATTGTTATTGTCGCTATGTCTGTTCATGAATAGTATTGCAAAAGGAACAAAGTTGACCGTACCGAGTTCTGGCGATGTGCGTGTTTTGGTTGATTTGTATGCTTCGGAGGTTTCGTCAGTTTACACGTCTTCATCGACCATAAATTGTTCTTTTATCTCCTTTAGGCTAGCTTTCTTAGAGGAAATGCTGAATTTTTATATGCAGCCTTCAGCGCCTCCATAGTCGTCCTTGATTGAGAATTGCAATGTTTAATTTTTTAGTTCAAGAGATCTTAATGTCTCTGCTGAAAAACATGGCACGCATCACCTGTTTGGCTGCTCATCTAGGAAGAGCACTAAGCTCCCTGGGTTTTGAGGCCCTCTCCTTTCTCAGGACGTGTTGCTTGGGTGGGATCCACATCGAGCGTGTCTGTTTCGCTGCCCGTCATATTGTTGCGTGGTCGCCTCCTGAGGTTCGTCGGTGCAGGCACCGACCGACATCGTCAAAAGCCAACCGCCCCCGTCATCAGTTTCGTCAATCGCCCGCGCCTCCAAGGCTCGCTCCCGCCCCCGTCCGGAGCTGGACAAACGTGAGGTCGCTGTCGCGCACCTGCCCGCCGGCCCAAGGTATGGTTTCAATTTTTAGAGAGAGAGATCAGAGGGACGACATGTCTTTGATCCACAACACCGCGCCTCTGGATCCCGGTCGAAACCAGCCACAGCCGTGCCTAGCCCGTCCGTAATGGGAGGGGATGATGGGGGCAAGACGGGTGCATTGGAGCAGAAGCGGGAGGCGGGCGTGTGCTGGTGGGTTGCGGGCGGCGCATCTGAGGAGGGGTGTGGGGGAAAGAGGCAGGCGGCCGGTGGTGGAGAAGGGGGATCATTTTGATGGGCTGCGTCGCTCCTGACAGATGGAGGCGGAGCTCGGGGTGGGGTGGGGGCAGAGGGCAGTGGCGTTTTAGAAACAGAGAGATAAGGCACATTATTTTCTTTAACCCACACAGAATTTGTTCCTTTGAATAATTGGTTAGCGCTGGTAGCCAATTAGTGGCATCCAATCTTTAACTTTTTCAGGCTGTAGATGCTAATCCACAATTCCTTTTGCGTATATTAGGAACTAATTTTGTTTGTCAATGTGATTGCTACTCTTTGCAACTCATGGGAGGAATTACAGGGTTATAAATAGTTCTGACTGCTACTGTGTAAAACCAGTTAATACTTAGATGTTGATGGGCTGTGTATAGCTTGGCACATTTAAAAGGTTATGAGGACCAATCAACGATGTCTCATCGTTTTTACTCTAGGTTTCGTAGCGCCGAGCGACGGAGGAAGAGAGTGTTGCAGTTGGTTGTTGACGCCTCAGATTTTCGTGGTCATAGTCTCACAGATCATGGTGGAGAAGGTGTGCTAGAGCTCGGACCTAATGAGGTCTGCACTGAGGTGCATGTCTGAGCCAGAGTCAAGTTGTGACGAGGATCATGCCTAGCTCTAGGAGGGCACCACTGTAATGGAAAAACAATCAGAAGTTACTTTGTTGTAGAGCCGGCAAAACGAAATGTGTTGCTGCCTGTTTGGCCCAAGGCTTACATCAGCCTAAATAAGCAATCGAGGAGGTAAACATTTCTCAATAAATTTTACAAATCTGTTTGGTTAATAATCCCTATGTTTGATATTGTGACTGTAGTTTCAATGTACTGAACCCAACAAACTCAAATTAGATTGCTTATTTTCTTATGGTTTGGCTGTTGCTGCATTCTCCTTCTTATGAACATTAAAAATAGAATCGGCCGGTGATATACTTTAATTCCGTGTTATTGTTATAGCCTATGAGCCAAAGAAACAGTATTCATTTAGGGTATGTTAAGGTGGTTTCTTTTTGGTTTTTTGCTTGACCATCTAAATCCGAGAGAATACCATAAACAGTGGCTATATTATAGCATATTAGCCAAAGAAAGAGCACTCATTTGGAGTATGTTAAGGTGTTATTATAAACTATGAGCCAAGAAAGAGTATTCATTTGGAGTAAGTTGTGTGTCACTTGCCGCAGGATAGATGCCTTCCCGGAGCGTTGGCGTCATGGTGGCTGAGCTTGTTTGAGCAATACTCTGGTTCGGTTTTACCATTTGTGCGCATGTCCCTTTAATATATCTAAGGTGCATTCTTTTAATTACCATGTTCAGTTTTTCAAGGTGCTCATTTCTACAGGCCCACGTGATACACTCATATGTTTCCTGTTATTTCTGAAGATAGGCAGATCTCTTTGCTTGATCGGTCAAATGTTTTCTTTATAATGACTTTAATCCAAATTAAAACGTAATTTATTTTATTGCTTTTAGTTTTAGGCGATCACTCAGCTACTTATGCAGACACTGTTGTTCAATGTGCAAATTCTTACTCTTTCTTCCAGTTGGACGCCATTGCCTCAGTTTTAATCAAATTCTCCAAGTTTGATTTGTGAGATTTTTTTTTCATTGAATACATTATTTTTTCGACGGGAAGAAACGATGTTTTTCGACGGGAAGAAACGATGTTTATCTGTGGTAGATTTTTGGTACATGCTGTGCAGCTAATTATACTTAAGATAGAGGTTGTGTGAATCTATTTTGCTTAAAGTTTCTTAAAAGAAGGGGATTAGATGATGATACTTGAGAACATAATTATATATTGTTACTCCATCTATAAAATAGTTCGAAATAAGGAAGCAAAAATATTATTATTACATGAATGAAACATAGGAGTTCCATTGATTTGTACTCGGCGTCTAATATGCTGATCACTCCATATAGAGAAGAAATGGACCGCGTAATTATTGTTGGTTGTCATCCTCATATTACTTAGTATATATAGTGGAACAATTTGTGATAGGAAAGTTATCAACGAGGGCAGATATTTATCTGATCTGTGTGCATAATTCCAGCAGTAATATTTATATTTTTAATTATTGAACTAAGTAGTGGCAAATATTGCACAAATTAAATTGGTTGTAATTTATTTTCTTGGTGCATCTGCGCCTTGCACCCTCTTGCTAGACATCACCACAAAATAATCTTTTGCTTCCAAGTTAACAAGCTCCTGCCTCTAGACAAGTATGCACATGTTACCTCTTGATCGGCATTTACTATACTGATTACGATTATTTTGTTGCATTATTTAATATAGATCATCTTCTTAGTGCATGGTACGTGTTTGCGTTTTATAGCATTACTTGGTGTTTAGGGAAACTCCAGTGCTAAAGGGGTGCTTTTGTTTATTTATTAGTAAATAGTGACTTCCTTATTGTTCTAGCGAACATATTATTCTAAAGCATTCAGCAACAAGTTGAAACACCTGAAAGCCTCCTTTAATCTGGATGAGTCTCGAGGGATTTGCGAGTGTCCCTCATACCTTAGTGATCGGTGAAACATCACTAACTGAATTTGTTTGATGGATATATCATATGCAAGGAGGGTAGCAGCCTTTGGCTCCCATGACATCTCAGGAATTTTGATTCCTGATCCAACAAGGTAACCCACAATTTTAATGTGTTAAATTTGGAAAAGAGAAATGTTTATCAGAAATTGGTAGATGGACCGATGACCATCAATTCAGCTCTGCTAAGCTTGCTTTAGCTTCGGTTTGCATTGATAGGATGATACATGGTTCATATGTTAAATTCTGACGGACCTAGGTTATTTGAGAGCGAAAAAGCATATTGGCTAGAGATTACAAGTTTTATTTTACCTAAAAGAATCAGTTCAGGTCTCTAAGTTAGCTTTAGCTTTGATTCTGCATTGACGCATGACGGGGTGACACATGGTTCCAGATTTACAATAGTATGTAAACTAAATCTCCTTGGTGTATCACTCTAAGCAATTGCCTGTTAGGGTCGACGTGTTATTTATGCTTTTTGTTACGTGCAACTTGCATATTCAGTTATTCTTGCCTTTGTATAGACGTATTTCTCTGCCTAACCTTTGTGTTAGCCATTTGAATAGATCTGAGAAAAAGCAACTGGTGAAAGGATAAAGTTGGCCAGTGCAAAGAAATCAGCTTGGAAATGACTGCTCAATGCACAGTAAAAAGCATAGAATGTGAAGGCCAAGAGCAAGTGCTGGCACGAAAACATAGTACGACCTATGTCCTAAAAAAGATGTCTCAACTTTGTCTAGATTTGCATGTATCTTACACAGAAACACATCTAGATATAGTTGAGACATCATTGACGGAGGGAGTAACTATTGTGAGTTCTCTTCAGTCTGCCTAACGATTGAGAATAATGGCCAAGTCAAAGCAAATTTAAAGAGCTGGCATATAGCTTTGATGGATCTGATGATCCGGTTAGCAGATCTATAGGCTGGGGTGTGACATTAGAGATGATAGGGGATGCATTATAGATACTACTTCAAGGTAGACACCGCTAGCTTTTGACGCTGTACAGACTGAAGCATTGCAGCTGAATGTGCCGTGTACTTGGCAAATGAGCGTCTCATTGACACATTCAAACTGGCTACTCGACCTGCTGCACGTCCGAAAGAAGGGTCGATAAAGAAAATTAGTGTATAGGCAGTCAACTTTAGCCTTTCAGTTCGTAAGTTTCTTATATAAGATCAGCATAGATCATTGTAGCTGACTGCCCACATTTGTTGCTCCATATAATTCTTCTTGACAGTTTCTATTTGCCAAAAAAATGTAAGCCTAAGATAGGGAACAATATTTATTCAATTAGATTAGATTACTTTACTCTTTTGGCTGATGTATAATGTTCATTGAATTAGATTAAGCCCTTATACATTACGTGGATAAGAAACGGCGCAGCATGGCGCGCGAGGTCCATCTAGTATTCCTCCAAAATTCAAAATCAACACAATGCCACAACGCTCATCATTGTAGCTTTCAGAAACACTGGACACAGGGCACATATTGAGTACCAAATATTATTCAGAAAGAGTTATATCGAAATGGATTCAGCCCAGCAACATCCTGGGAGAATCATCCTAGAGCAATAGGCAACCTCAACTCTTACATAAAAACCAAGTTTGCATACGTAATATAAGACTCATGATACGAGACAAGCGAACAAAACGATACTACTAATAAGGATCCGATAACCTAACAAAATTTGCCTCCATGAGGCCACCTCACCTCACACTAATCGACTGTCAAGATCCTGACGAGAGATGACGAGCTGAGACGATGCACCGCAACAACTGAATCTCCTGACTTGCAGAGGCCGAGCTTCTTCGCATGCTCCAGGGCAAAAGTGATGGCCTCCTCGGTGGCTTCAGTATCTGAAGCCTTTGCAGTAGCGGCACTCAGCATTGGGATCAGACCCCTGACAATCAGGCTCTGCCTTGCAGGGGTCTCATCGCTGCAGGTCCAGTCGAAATCATTGTCTGTCTTCAGTTCTGGCACCACGGCGTTCAGTATCGGCATGGCTGGCCTGTACTTGGCGACGAGCCTTGCAGTTGTGCCTCCCCTCGTGAGGACCAAGATGAGGGATGCTTTAGAGATATTAGCAGTTCGGACAGCTGATGATGCCAAGCTCTCCAGTGGGCTCATGGGAATTGGGGCAGCTTTGCTAATCAACTTGAAGACTCCTTCATGATCCACATAGGACTCTGCCATCAAGCAGATGTTGGACATTGTCTGCACTGCTAACTCTGGATACGCCCCTGCTGCAGTCTCACCACTAAGCATCACGCAGTCAGTTCCGTCTAGGACAGCATTGGCGACATCAGTGGCTTCTGCCCGTGTAGGGCGGGGAGACTTGATCATCGACTCCAGCATCTGGGTTGCAGTGACAACAGGCTTTCCTTGCTGATTACACTTGAAGATCATCACCTTCTGAGCGTAGAATATCTTCTCAATCGGGATCTCCATCCCTAAATCACCACGAGCAACCATGAAAGCATCTGAATTTGCAAGTATGTCATCAAAATTGGCAACGCCTTCTTGATTCTCAACCTGCAAGTAAGAGACAGGTAGCATAAGAAAACAGCATCACAACCCAAAGAAAGAAATGCAAGCTTGTGGAGATAAACAAACCTTGGACATAAGTATGATCGACTTCGCATGTTCACCAAGCACACTCCGGACCATCTGAAGGTCTGATCCTTTGCGTACAAAGGAGAGTGCAATCATGTCAATTTTGTTTGGCACACCCCACTGCAGGATATCTACCTTGTCCTTCTCAGTAAGTGTTGGGAGATCCACAATGACCCCAGGAAGATTGACATTCTTCCTCTCACCTAGGAGAGCAGAGTTCTCACAACGGCAGCGAACGAGACCTTTCTCGGTATCACAAGAAAGCGCCGTGAGTGTGATGGTGCCATCAGAGCATAGTATAGTGCTCCCAGGCTTCACATCTACAGCCAACTTTGAGTAGCTCATGGAAATCATGGTCTCATCACCCTTGATAGTATAATCGGTGGTGATGGTAATCTCTTGCCCCTGAGTCAGCTTTATGGGCTTGCCGTCTTTAAGAAAGCCTGTGCGGATCTCCGGTCCCTGAAGAAAGAAGATGGCATAGTTCAGTAATGTTCAAATAGATTTAGGTGTGAAAGCAGATGTTAGTAATGGACAAGTTATTTAGACAAACAGTCTGCAGCAATGAAGTTAATCCTGACATGCAAGACACAAAGATACTAAATCCTCCTCTAGTTATCACCTTATCATCTGAACTGATGTGAATTCAGGCCAATCTACAGCATATATCAATTCAAATTATTTGTTACCAGGTGAAACATGTATAATAATAAATAAGTCCAATACAGGGTAACAGGAATATTTTGGAGTTGAATTGAACACCAGACCAGAGCAATATAAGATCAATCACACCAGTTGCTGTGCGGTTTTATAGTGTAATAATTCTTAAAAACGTAATAATGATATCTGTTTAGCTAAATGATCAACAGATAAGGCAATGAACAGGTATATTGAAAAAAGAACATATGCCTCTGTTATAAAGGCAAGAACCTAAATCCTCAGCCCATAGACGGAACAATAGCATATGGCCCTGAGAGGCTGTAGTTACATGGAAGCACAACTACATCTTTCCCTATGGCTCTTTCTGGATCTGTATAACTAGATTTTAATTAAGTAATACCAACCACCTGTAATCAAGCGAGATGGTGATATGATCTATGTGCAGTAGACAACATAACATTAGGGATATGAATGGTTTTTATTGTTATAGACAAGGACTTGTTATTATTAAGCATACTAACAACATTTTAAATTCAAAGTATAGCACAGATGATTTCATCAGGGAATCGGTTAGCATGGACATTATTAATTAACCTGACAGCAACCCAATAACCAACCAGTACATCATCAGTAGCAATGTGTTAAAGGGACAGATTGTAATCAGCCAATTTGAACACCAACATATAACATGAATCCTAATTAATTTTGCTAGGACTGGCTAACACAATACCAATCCATGAAGGAAGGATTGTCCGGTGGAGAATACAAGTTCACTTGGTTCAGGTAAATCAAATTTCTTGTCCCAGGCATCTATCTTACTGATAATGCAAGTAGGCCTAGCAACAAATTGAAATACCAATTACCGTACGCATACCTCTACAATGTAGACCCCTGAAAAGTAACTACCTTGATCACAACAAACAATTTATTACGCTTAAAAAACCCATCTTTGGGTGTTCATTCTACGCCTGCCGAAACAAATTATGATACTTCAATGAAAGCTACCAAACCGGCACTTTTTTGGAAGCTACCGATCAGGCAATAATTCGCAAATTTGACAATAGTTTACGGTCCATGCATGCATACCAACTATTTCTCGCAATTAATAAGGGAATCATCAAAGATAGATCGAATCGAGTTCCTACGGCGACAATCCAATCGGAGCAAAAACGTACTGGACGGGGGCACGGAGAGAGAGAGGCTAGGTAGGGTAATCGGACCTTGGTGTCGAGCATGACGGCGCAGAGAATGCCGGTGATGTCCATGGCCTTGTGGAGGTTGTCGAGGGTCTCCTGGTGGTACTCGTGGGAGCCGTGGGAGAAGTTGAACCTGGCGACGCACATGCCGGCGCGCAGGAGGCGCGCGCACATCTCGACGGAGCGCGAGGCCGGGCCGAGGGTGCAGACGATCTTGGTCTTGGGCCGCCGCCGCCAAATCTCCTCCGGCCCGCCGCCGCCAACCGGCTGGTCAGCCATTGCGACGCCGGCTAGGGAGAGGGAGGCGATGTGCGACGACATGCGAGCGAGCGGTTGGTGCGTAGCGGCCGGCGAGGAGAGGTTGGGGAGGAGAGGAGGCTGGCTGGATCGGAAGAGACGGTGGCGGTGCGGGCCGTATATAAAGGGTGGTGCGGAGGGCAAGAGGCGGACGCGTCGTGGTGGTCGTGGGCTTTCCGGGCTAGGGTAAACATGGTAGGTTTGGGTTCATTTTTGGAAAAAATACAGCGTGTTCGTGTCAAAAAAGAAAGAAAACAATGGAGCTTTTACACGTTGCCTTTTGGGGTCGTTTCTTGTGGAGGAGGGCTTTGATTCGTTTTTACTTCGTGTTTATGACCTGAGCTTGCAGGTCAAGTATTGCTATGCGTTTTCAGTCGGTTCTATTGCTTGAAGAACAATTTAGAATTTACCATATTTTGCTCTGTTTCCTTCCTAATATTGCTATATGCGTTTTCAGTAGGTTCTATTACTTTACTTGTAGAATAATTTAGAATTTAGCATATTTTGCTCTGTTTCCTTCCTAATATTGGCTAGTGCTCGTAATTCAGAAGGTCCATGTAGTGCCAATCCGGGCGTCTCTTCTTTAGTCAGCTTCTACAATCACCTCTAGCCGTTAGAAAAAGAAAAATATCGTCATAAAAAGAATCCTAAAAAGAATCTCCTGGCAATTCCGTGAATATCTCTCCTAAAGTTGGCTCAAAAAATAACTCTCTCTCCTATGAAGCTCAGTGAATGTCAAACATAATCCAACGGTCCATTTTTGTGTGATGGAATTGGTTTTTAACTATATTTTTTCATTCATATTCTGGTCTTTTTTGTTGGATTTCTCACAAAAAAGTGTGCAAGGTGATTGACACATCAAAACAACGGGTCAGAAACACACGGCGTGAAGGCACCGTAACCATCAACGTTCTATAGATACAACACAAGACTCCTAATCTCCTAACCATGATCTTCCAGGACAAACTCAAGCTCTAGCAACTATACCGAACTATTCCCTCTGTTCCTATTTACCCTGTATTCTAGGTTTAGTCAAGATCAAATAAGGTAAAATTTCACCAAATATATTGGTAAAAATATAAAATTCTATAATATCAAATATATGTAATATAAATATATTCTTTATGATGATTCTTACAATATCTCTTTTATATTGTAAATGTTTATATTTTTTAACACTTAGTCAAAGTTTATAAAGTTTGACTTTGACTGATCCTAGAATGTAGGGTAATTTAGGATGGAGGGAGTATAACGACGATCAAGTATATAGTGTCCGTCATTTAGCTCTATAATATGCATATGCATGTAACCAATGTGGAATACTAGCATATCACTGTTGATGTCATAGGGGACCAATGATTTTCTACCAATCTTCTTTAGAATGAGCAAATATTCCCTCTGTCCCAAAATAAATTACTCAGTTTTATGTAAATAAGAATGTATCTAGACGTATTTCAATGTGTAGATATATCTGCATCAACAAAAAGTTGAGTCACTAATTTTGGGACGCAGGGAGTAGGAAATATTCTTACATATATGCAATCTTATACCACTACACTTATAACGTGATGCTTGTAACAAAGACACAAGCCGCAACATGTTAAAATCCAGGCTCTTGGTCCTATGCATAAAATGCCATTTTTTTTGCTTTATATCGATTTTTCAATTTTAGTCGAATGGAAGCGCATCTCATTTTTCTTCTACGTAGGTAAAGGGTTCTTGTATTAGTTAAACATGAGTGACACTACAATCTCCTAAGTAGGAAGCACACAATATCCTTTGGTTGTGACCCTAACTATATGATAATATAGTTCTATAATCTACCAAATATTGCTAACATGTGGCCCGCCAAATTCAGAGATCAATGAACCTTGGGGATAGACATGATAGCTTCATCAACTAGGTGTCTCATGGCAGGATGATCTTGTTCCTTGCTAGTAATCATTCAGATGGTTTCAAAGCTATCAGTCTCTACCAAGATTTCCCCCTGGCACCACTCGAGGGCGAGGGAAATCCCTTTCATGCATGCATACAACTCCACCTAAGGTGTCGTACCACATTGCCGCAAAGATCTGAATGGTGAGAAGATGATCAAACCATCATGTGCCCACATGATCATACCTGCTCCGACTGTTCCATCCCACTTAAGGAACGTACCATGAACATTGTTTTCTGGAAAAGAGTTCGGGGCTTAGGGTTTTCTTGTCGAGGAGAATAAATAGGCGGAAGGGCGATGCCAGGGGGTGGACCAGGGGTCCACACCACCTGGTGGCGTGGCCAAGGGGTGGCCCGCGCCACCCTATGGTGCGGCTGCCCTTTGGCCCCCCTCCATCTCTGCTTTGGACTCCGTCTCGTGTCGGAAAAAATAGGAACTTCGGCTTTTGTTTCGTCCAATTCTGAGAATATTTCCTGTGTAGCTTTTCTGAAACACAAAAATAGCAGAAAATAGGGAACTGGCACTTTGGCATCTCGTTAATAGGTTAGTTCCGAAAAATGCATAAAAACGTCACGAAGTGTAACAAAACACAAAGCAAATGGTGCATAAACAAGCATGGAGCATCAAAAATTATAGATACATTTGAGACGTATCAAGCATCCCCAAGCTTAACTCCTGCTCGTCCTCGAGTAGGTAAGTGATAACAAAACAATAATTTTTGAGGTGTGATACGTCTCTAACGTATCCATAATTTTTTATGCTCCATGCTTGTTTTTACACCATTTGCTTAGTGTTTTGTTATACTTCGTGGCACTTTTATGCATTTTCCGGAACTAACCTACTAACAAGTCGCCACAGTGCCAGTTCCCTGTTTTCTGCTATTTTTGTGTTTCAGAAAAGCTACACAGGAAATATTCTCGGAATTGGACGAAACCAAAGCCAGTCGCCCAGAATTTCACCGGAGCTTCCAGAGAACCGAAGAGGAGTCGGAGTGGGGCCACGAGGGGCCCTCACACTAGGGCAGCGCGGCCAGGGGCTGGGCCGCGCCCCCTATGTGTGAGACCGCCTCGGTCCACTTCTAACGATGCCCCTTCGCCTATAAAGACCCCCGACGAGAAAAACCTAAGGGCCCGATCACTTTTCCAGAACACATCGCGATCCGCCGCCGCCGTCGACCCGAAGATCGGGAGGGTCCAGAAGCTCTTCCCGGCACCCTGCCAGAGAGGGGAATCGCCACCGGAGGTCTTCTTCATCGCTATGCTTGCCTCCGGAGCGATGAGTGAGTAGTCTACCTTGGACTATGAGTCCATAGCAGTAGCTAGATGGTTGTCTTCTCCACCATGTGCTTCATGTTTAGATCTCATGAGCTGCCCTACATGATTGAGCTCGCCGTTATGTAATTCTACATGTTTGGTTTGTTGGGATCCGATGAATATTGGTGTTATGCTTGAGTTGAAGTACTGAAATTTATCTTTTGTTATCTATATGTTGTTTATGATCTTGCATGCTCTCCGTTGTTAGTAGCTATCTTGGCCGAGTAGTTGCTAGTGACTCCAAGAGGGGGTATTTATGCTCGATAGTGGGTTCATGCCTCTATTTTATCTGGGGGAGTGACAGAAACCTCTAAGGTTGTAGATGTGCTATTGCTACTAGGGGGAAAACAACATTCATATGCTCAAGGGCATATGCTTTGTTTACATTACACACTTTGCTTAATGCAATTATCTGTTGTTCGCAACTTAATACTCATGGGGTGTTCGGACGATATCCCCATGAGTGGATTATTAGTCATAGATGCAGTTGGATGGCGGTCTATGTATTTTGTTGTAATGCCCAGAGTAAATCTCATAGTGATCCTCTCATCATATGCACGTTGTCTTTATTCTATCAATTTCCCAACTATAATTCATTTACCCAGCTTGTATTATTTTATCTTATGGAGAGACACCACTAGTGAACTGTGGACCCCGGTCCTATTTCCTTTATATTGCTATCACATGTTTACTTTACTCGCATTATTTACTTTACTCGCATACTATTATCACTTTCCACTCGATACGCTCATACCCTTTGTTTACAGTAGACCGATGAGATTGACAACCTCATCGTAAGTTGGGAACAAAGTATTTGGTTGTGTTGTGTGCAGGTTCCGCGTTGCAGCTAGCAAGCAAAGCTTGGACGAGGCGCCCTATAAATTGTCTTGAGCTATCGCAAGCTAGCAAGCATCATCTTCAGTTGTTTGTCTGCCTCCTACTGGATTGATAACCTTGGTTTCTTACTGAGGGAAAAACTTGCTGCTATATTCATCACACCTTGCTCTTGGGGTTTTCCAACTGGCCGGTCATTTTACTTCACCGACTCGGCTCCATCAAGTTTTTCTGGCGCCGTTGCCGGGGAGGAAGAAGACTTCTGCGAGGGGAGTTTTCGCACGCACATCCTTTACTTTGTTTTAAGTTTTGCTTTACTCTATTTTTACTTGCATCGTTTTATCAAAAACCCAAAAAAATAAGAATCCTTGGTAGTTGTTTTTACTTGTCTGCTTTTAGTTTGCTAAAATGGCTACTCCTGAAAACACCAAGTTGTGTGACTTTACTAGCACGAACAATAGTGATTTTATCTGCACTCCTATTGCGCCACCTGCTCCTGCTGCAAATTTTTATGAGATTAAGCCTGCTTTGTTGAACCTTGTTATGAAAGAGCAATTTTCTGGTGCTAGTACTGATGATGCTGCAGCTCATCTCAACAATTTTGTTGAGCTATGTGAGATGCAGAAATATAAGGATGTTGAAAGTGATATTATTAAGCTTAAGTTGTTTCCTTTTTCTTTGAGAGGAAAAGCTAAGGATTGGTTGCTGTCTTTGCCTAAAAATAGTATTGATTCACGGGCTAACTGTAAGGATGCTTTTATTGGTAGATACTATCCTCCTGCTAAGATTATAGCTTTGCATAGCAATATTATGAAGTTTAGTCAGTTTGATAATGAACATGTTGCTCAAGCTTGGGAAATAATGAAAGCTATGATAAAGAATTGTCCCACTCATGGACTGACTACTTGGATGATTGTTCAAACTTTTTATGCAGGACTGAATTTTTCTTCGAGGAACCTACTTGATTCAGCTGCTGGAGGCACTTTTATGTCCCTTACCTTGGGCGCCGCAACAAAGCTTCTCGACAATATGATGGTAAATTACTCTGAATGGCACACTGAGAGAGCTCCACAAGGTAAGAAGGTAAATTCTGTTAAGGAAACCTCTTCCTTGAGTGATAAGATTGATGCTATTATGCTTATGCTTTCAAATGATAGGACTCATGTAGATCCTAATAATGTTCCTTTGGCCTCTTTGGTTGCTCAAGAAGAGCATGTTGATGTAAACTTCATTAGAAATAATAATTTTAACAACAATGCTTATAGGAACAATTTTGCTAGTAACAATTATAGGATGTATCCTTCTACCAATGGTAATGGTTATGGTAATTCTTATGGTAATTCCTCCAACAACACTAGGGCCGCGCCCTCCGAGCTTGAGGTGATGCTCAAGGACTTCATCGGTAAGCAAAATGCTTTTAACAAGTTTGTTGAGGAAAAGTTAGGCAAAATTGATATTCTTGCTTCTAAAGTTGATAGCCTTGCTCATGATGTTGAACTTCTGAAATTAAAAGTGTTGCCTAATGAGGTGAAAGAGAACAATGTTTTTGCTACTGCTAATGCTATCCAAGTTAGAATTGATGAAAATGTTAGATTGTTAGCAGAATTGCATGCTAGATGGGAAAGAGAGGATGAGATTGCTAGGAATATGAAAGTTTGTACTATTACTACCTCTAATGATGTTGTTCCTAATGCTAGCAATCCTCTTACTTTGATTGGTGTAGAGAAAACTCCTACTCCTTGTGTTAAAAAGCCTAAAACTGCCAAAACTTTTTTTCAATGATTTTGATGTTGATGGCTGCAATATATCTGAAGTTATTTTGTTCTTGCAAAAGCTTGCTTTGACTCCCAATGCTAGTTCTTTAAATGTTGCTTTTACCAAGCATATTACCAATGCTCTTATGAAAATTAGGGATGAAAAGTTGAAGCAAAAAGCCTCTGTTCCCAAGAAGTTAGAAGATGGTTGGGAACCCATCATTGATATGCATGTTAATGGTTTTGATTGCCATGCTTTATGTGATCTAGGTGCTAGTATTTCTATTATGCCTAGAAAGATTTATGACATGCTTGATTTACCACCGCTTGAAAAGTGTTATTATGATGTTCCTATTGCTGATGTTGCTAACAAGAAACCTTTGGGAAGGATTAATGATGTTCTTATTGTGGTTAACAATAACCTTGTTCCCGTTGATTTTCTTGTCATGGATGTTGAGTGCAATGCTTCATGTCCTATTATTTTGGGAATACCCTTTCTTCGAACTGTAGGTGCCATCATTGATATGAGGGAAGGCACCATCAAATATCAATTTCCACTCAAGAAAGGTATGGAACACTTCCCTAGAAAGAGAAAGAAATTAGTGTTTGACTCTATTCTTAGAGTAAATTATGAGCTTGATGCTTCATCACTTGATGTTACTTGATTCGCAATTTTCTGCGCCTAGCTCAAAGGCGTTAAAGAAAAGCACTCTTGGGAGATAACCCAATGTTTTTACATTCAGTTATTTTTCTTTTATTTGAGTCTTGGAAGTTATTACCACTGTAATGACCTCTCCTTATCCTTTTTATTTCGTTTTTGTGCTAAGAGAAGCCTCTAATTTGAGTGAGGTAAGATTTGGGGATGTTGCTGTCCTGAAACAGTTTTCGGTGCTGTACCGTAAAAATTCGTGAAAATTCTCTGTATATCTTTTTGACCTGAGATTTCTTGTGCATATGCCCCAGGTTATATCCAAACTTTAATTAGTTGAACACTTTTTGATTTGAGCAACAGAAAACACCTTAAAAATTCGAAATTTGTCAGCTGTTCTGTTTTGACAGATTTCTGCCAATATTTGTGTTTACCGCTTTATCGCTTTCTTTTTGAGTTCTTTTGATCAGGGAACTTTTGGGGAAGTTTCTACAGTAGTATATGCTTAATAGGTGGTGGTTTTAGGTTGAAACCTGAAGCAAAAGGAGGTTGATTATATGTTATGCTTACACTAATGTTGCTAATAGATTTGTGTTTAGTTTTGTATGAAGGAAGTTTTCAAGTGTAGGGATCGGAGAGTGATGAGATGAGTTGAAGAACAGACAAAAGCTCAAGCTTGGGGATTCCCATGCATCACCCCAATAAATATCCAAGAAGTACAAGCATCAAAGCTTGGGGATGCCCCCGAGGCACCCCTTCTTCATCGGCAAAAATCAGGTCACCTTTCAAGACACTATTTTTATTGCTTCATGCATTATGCGTTTTTCTTGGAGCGTCAGTCATTTTTAGTTTTCAGTTTAGTTTAGTTTTGTTTGCTTCAATAAATGGTTGGACCCCAACAAATTTCTTTTGGAGAAGTTGCCTTGCTTTTCATTTGCCAAGAACACTCCGTTTTTCACTCTATTTGTTTCAACGAGTGTTCTTCTTTTTCTAGAACTGCGTTTAGCTTTCATTTTCGCCTTGATATGTATTCAGATCTTGTTATATCTTTTCATCAAGGTGTATTTTTTCCTCTGATCTTTATTGGTTTTCATCAAAAGAGGTGTTTATAAAAAGTTTGAATGGTGTTGGAAAAGAGAAAAAGCTTTATGCAAAAAAGTGGTACAAGAAGGAGCATGTGTAGACTGCGGCCTAGGCTTTTGCATGTCGTGCTTGATGTCTTTTTGATAGTATGCTTAGTGGTTTTGCTGTAGCATGACTTGTCTCAAATAACTGAGATTTCTTAATGAGCCTTTTAAAAAATCATGAGTTGTTTTTATCATTTGGAAGCATTATTTTGGTTTTCTCCTTGATGCTTTATTTGGGTTGACTTGGCGCATGCTCACACATGTTAGACTCATCCAAAGTCGCCAATAGCCTCTATGATCATTTAGTTTGACTTTTGATGCCATCTTATGCTTCTTTTAATGTCGCTTTGTCGCTTTGCATGATTATGGCCGTTATTGCTCTCTTAGTTGGTCGCTCCCAGTCTTTTGCTAGCCCTCGCCTTGTACTGAGTATGAGCTCTACTCGTGCATCCAACTCCTAAAAACCAAGTTTGCCATTGTGTCCACCATACATATCTATTAGCAATTTGCTATTCCAAAGTACATTTGACTTGCTTTTATCTACTCTTCAAATTAAAATCTTACCAGTGTTATGCGAAAATTGGTCAGTAAAGCTCTCACGAACCGGAAGGCACACTTTATTTTTCTTGCTTTTAAATATTTGACATTGTGGTCTCTTATGTTGATTTGTTATGCTTGCAAATTGTAAGTTGGAGACTAGCCCAACCATGCCGTCATGGGGCAAGCTTTCAACATTGCACTTCTTATTTGAGTTGATATCGTGATCTTTTATTTATGGATGCTCGCAGTGTGAAATGAATTGGGAATCTTGCGGGATCATGGAGTTTATATATGTTTTAGGGAAACGCCTGGGCCGCCAATCTAAGCCATGCATAATTCATGGTGGAAATTTCCAGCATACCCATAGTGGACATTCGACGAAGCATCTCAAATTAAAAAGCTAAACAAATGGTAAATAAAAGAGATGTTGAGGTGTTCATTGTCTGCTTGTCCTGTCATTTTGATGTGGGCTTGTTCCATGTCATCGGGCACGGAGGTACCCCGTTGGCGGTTCTCGATGATACATATATACTTACAATGACAAGAGCCTTGCTTGGGACTCTAAGTAAAGTAGCATGAGGTTTGGGTACTCATATTCACGGGACACAAGGTTTTCAACTTATGATTTGTCAAGCATATGCATCATAATTGTTCTCGCATTAACTTTAACCATTCAAGATGCTTATGATGGGGGCAATGAGAGCTCAAAGCCGGTAAGTACCATAATTTTTGAAGGTTTATAAAACTTGCAAACACTGCTTCCCTCCGCGAAGGGCCTTTCTTTTACTTTTATGTTGAGTCACCACCTTCTATCTTTATGCACCATTAAGAGAGCATAGTTGTCATTCTTAGTATAATGTGCATTGTCCCAAAGTTTTCATTGATTGATTCATATTGTTGGTTTCACTTGTTCTCAAATTATTTGTATCTAGTCGCCCTCTTAAACTTGAAGGTGTCCTATGCATTTATGTTTTGCTCTCCATGAAGGACAAGCTGAAAACCATTTGTATGTTTTTCCTTATGATTTGAACACACGTTTGACTTTCATTGTTTCATTTTCAGGATCTTTTGTTTGTGTTCATTTTCATGTTATAACATGGTTGCTAAGTTTCTTCTATCAAGATTATGTCTTTCATGCCCATGTTTTAAGTTCTTTTGATCCCAGCGCACAACGCTTACATATATGATCAAGATTGTGTAGGTGCATGTCACCTTAAAAATTATTTCTTTTGTTATCACTTGCCTACTCGAGGACGAGCAGGAGTTAAGCTTGGGGATGGTGATACGTCTCTAACGTATTCATAATTTTTGATGCTCCATGCTTGTTTTTACACCATTTGCTTAGTGTTTCGTTACACTTCGTGGCACTTTTATGCATTTTCCGGAACTAACCTACTAACAAGTCGCCACAGTGTGAGTTCCCTATTTTCTGCTGTTTTTGTGTTTCAGAAAAGCTACACAGAAAATATTCTCGGAATTGGACGAAACCAAAGCCAGTCGCCCAGAATTTCACCGGAGCTTTCAGAGAACCGAAGAGGAGTCGGAGTGGGGCCACGAGGGGCCCTCACACCAGGGCGGCGTGGCTAGGGGCTGGGCCACGCCCCCTATGTGTGAGACCGCCTCGGTCCACTTCTGACGATGCCCCTTCGCCTATAAAGACCCCCCGACGAGAAAAACCTAAGGGCCCGATCACTTTTCCAGAACACATCGCGAGGGTCCAGAAGCTCTTCTCGGCACCCTGCCGGAGAGGGGAATCGCCACCGGAGGTCTTCTTCATCGCCATGCTTGCCTCCGGAGCGATGAGTGAGTAGTCTACCTTGGACTATAGGTCCATAGCAGTAGCTATGCACGCGTCTGTTCTTGTAGACAGTGTTGGGCCTCCAAGTGCAGAGGTTTGTAGAACAGCAGCAAGTTTCCCTTAAGTGGATCACCCAAGGTTTATTGAACTCAGGGAGGAAGAGGTCAAAGCTATCCCTCTCAAGCAACCCTGCAATTACGATACAGAAAGTCTCTTGTGTCCCCAACACACCCAATACACTTGTCAGATGTATAGGTGCACTAGTTCGGCGAAGAGATAGTGAAATACAAGCGGTAGTGATGATTGTAAGTAGTAACTGTGATATGAAATAAGTATCGCTGCGAGCAATCATGTAACAAAACAGGAAGTAAACGGTATGCAATGCTTGGAAACAAGGCCTAGGGATCATACTTTCACTAGTGGACACACTCCCAACAAATATAACATAATTGAACAAATAAATAACTTCTCTTCACTACGGTACTCTGAATTACTCTCCTATTGAATAACACTAATCATTGCGTAGGGCTACGAAGCACTCCTCAAAGTTCATCAAGTACTTGACAAACACCACTCATAGAGATATCCAAATCAAATCACAACTCAAGATAGATATTATTGCAACTTAGACCAAGTACTAACACGGTGCACACACTGTCAACATTACACCATGAAAGGAGGAATAGATCACTTCAATACTATCATAGTGATAATTATTCTCATAATCCATAAGAGATCACAATCGTAGCCTAGACCAAGTACCACCACGATGCACGCACTGTCACTGTTACACCGTGGCAGGAGGAATAGATTACTTTAATAACACACTAGAGTACACATAATGAAGAAGAGTAACATCTACTTATTCAACATGATACAAAGCTCACGATCACATAAAGATCACATCATGGGAGAGAGAGGTGAACCACATAGCTACCGGTAGAGCCCTCAGCCCCGGGGATGAACTACTCCCTCCTCATCATATGAGACAACAAGGTTGATGGAGATGGCAGCAAGGTCGATGGAGACGGCGGAGACGGCGATGGAGACCGATGGAGATGGCTCCGGGGGAACTTCCCCATCCCGGCAGAGTGCCGGAACAGAGACTTCTGTCCCCCAAAATTCGTCAACGGTGGTGGCGCTGCGGAACTGTTCTGGAAATTTCGCCGACTCCCTTAGGGTTTTCCGTCCCGAGGCTTTATATAGGCGAAGGGGCGTCGTCAGGAGTGGCCCTAGGCCTCCTCACACCTAGGCGGCGCAGCCAGGGCCTGGGCCGCGCCGGCCTAGTGTGAGGCTGGCCTGTGGCCCCTCTCCTTCGCCTCTTCGGATCTCTGGAAGCTTCCGGGAAGAATAAGACTTCAGGAACTTGTTTCGTCCAATTCCGAGAATATTTCCTGTGTAGCTTTTCTAAAACACAAAAACAGCAGAAAATAGGGAACTGGCACTGTGGCATCTTGTCAATAGGTTAGTTCCGGAAATCGCATAAAAACGCCATGAAGTGTAACGAAACACAAGGCCAATGGTGTAAAAACAAGCATGGAGCATCAAAAATTATAGATACGTTTGAGACGTATCAGCATCCCCAAGCTTAACTCCTGCTCGTCCTCGAGTAGGCAAGTGATAACAAAAGAAATAATTTTTGAGGTGACATGCACCTACATAATCTTGATCATATATGTAAGCGTTGTGAGCTGGGATCAAAGAACTTAAAACATGGGCATGAAAGATATAATCTTGATAGAAGAAACTTAGCAACCATGTTATAACATGAAAACGAACACAAACAAAAGATCATGAATAATGAAACAATGAAAGTCAAACGTGTGTTCAAATCATAAGGAAAAACATACAAATGGTTTTCAGCTTGTCCTTCATGGAAAGCAAAACATAAATGCATAGGACACCTTCAAGTTTAAGAGGGCGACTAGATACAAATAATTTGAGAACAAGTGAAACCAACAATATGAATCAATCAATAAAAACTTTGGGACAATGCACATTATACTAAGAATGACAACTATGCTCTCTTAATGGTACATAAAGGTAGAAGGTGGTGACTCAACATAAAAGTAAAAGAAAGGCCCTTCGCGGAGGGAAGCAGTGATTAAACATGTGCTAGAGCTTTTTATTTGTAAAACAGAGAAAAAAATTGGATTTTGAGAGGTGGTTGTCTTTGTCAACGACTGGCAATGGGGTTCTTACTATCTTCCATACAAAAATGAAGCAAGTTTTTGAGAGAGAGATTGGCACTTTTGTGCTCTTTTATAAAGCTTGGCACTCCTCCCCACCTTTTTCCTTTCTCAAACCATGGCTAACCGATTCCATCGGGTGCCCACCAACATTCACATTCTATGGAGGAGTGCATTTTTTCTCTTTTTTTCTTTTTTTTCTTTTTGGAATAAACAATATGGAAGATAGCAAATCCGACCACTACGTCCCCATGAGCTGAAAACAGTGTCACAAATGAGAAGTATTTTGAAGGTTTTGAAAGGTTGAAAATTTACTTGGAATGGCTTGCAAATACCATGCATAGGAATTTATAGTGGACACAATGGCAAACTTGGTTTTTGGGAGTTGGATGCATGAGTAGAGCTCATACTCGGTACAAGGCGAGGGCTAGCAAAAGACTGGGAGCGACCAACTAAGAGAGCAATAACGGCCATAATCATGCAAAGCGACAAAGCAACATTAAAAGAAGCATAAGATGGCATCAAAAGTCAAAAACTAAATGATCATAGAGGCTATTGGCGACTTTGTATGAGTCTAACATGTGTGAGCATGCGCCAAGTCAACCTAAATAAAGCATCAAGGAGAAAACCAAAATAATGCTTCCAAACGATAAAAACAACGCATGATTTTTCAAAGGCTCATTAAGCAATCTCAGTTATTTGAGACAAGTCATGCTACAGCAAAACCACTAAGCATACTATCAAAAAGACATCAAGCATGACATGAAAAAGCCTAAGCCACAGTCTACACAAGCTCCTTCTTGTACCACTATTTTGCATAAAGCTTTTTCTCTTTTCCAACACCATTTGAACTTTTTATAAACACCTTTTTTGATGAAAACCAATAAAGATCAGAGGCAAAAATACACCTTGATGAAAAGATATAAGAAGATCTGAATGCATATCAAGGCGAAAACGAAAACCAAAAGCAGTAGCGGAAAAAGAAGAACTCTCGGTGAAATGGTAAGAATGAAAAATGGAGTGTTCTTGGCAAATGAAAACGAGTACATCTCCTCCAAAAGAAAATTTGATGTGATCTAACCATTTATTGCAGCAAACTAAACTAAACTAATACTGAAAACAAAAACAGTTGACGCTCCAAGAAAAACGCATAGTGCATGAAGCAATAAAAATATAGTGTTTTGAAAGGTGACCTGATTTTTGCCGATGAAGAAGGGGGTGCCTCGGGGGCATCCCTAAGCTTTGACGCTTGTACTTCTTGGATATTTCTTGGGGTGCTGGGCATCCCCAAGCTTGAGCTTTTGTCCATTCTTCATCTCATCTCATCATTCTCCAATCCCTACACTTGAAAACTTTCTTCATACAAAACTAAACACAAATCTATTAGCAACATTAGTGTAGCATAACATATAATCAACCTCTTTTTGCTTTAGGTTTCAACCAAAAACCACCACATATATAGAATATACTACTGTAGCAACTTCCCCAAAAGTTCCATGATCAAAAGAACTCAAAAGAAAGCGATAAAGCGGCAAACACAAATATTGGCAGAAATCTGTCAAAACAGAACAGCTGACAAAGGCCAAATTTTTGAGGGGTTTTCTGTTGCTCAAATAAAAAAGTGTTCAACTAACGAAAGTTTGGATATAACCTGGGGCATATGCACAAGAAATCGCAGGTCCAAAAGATATACAGAGAATTTTCACAAATTTTTACGGTGCAGCACCAAAAACAGTTTTAGGACAGCAACATCCCCAAATCTTACCTCACTCAAATTAGAGGCTTCTCTTGGCACAACAACGAAATAAAAAGGATAAGGAGCAGTTATTACAGTAGTAATAACTTCCAAGACTCATAAAAGAAAAAGTACTGAAAATAAACAATGGGTTATCTCCCAGGAGTGCTTTTCTTTAACGCCTTTGAGCTAGGCGCAGTAATTTGCAAAGATGCTCATGTGGGCGCCATATAAGAGCTTGAGGCAAAGGCGCCATATAGGAACTTAAAGCAATAGAGAGCATCAAAAAGCAAGTATGGAACACATTTAAATCTAAACCACTTCCTATGAAAAATAGTCTTGTAAAGAGACAAGTCATGAAAGCGCAAAGCAAAAAGCATAGGAAGGCAAAACAAGTACAACTTCAAGAATTGCAACATAAAGAGGGGAAACTCAATATTGTTGAGATCCATCATACCATGTTTCCCTATCTCATAATAACTTTCAGTAGCATCATGAATAGAACTAACAATATAACTATCACATAAAACATCCCTATCATGAGCCACATGCATAAAAGAATTAATACTCACCACAGGAACAATAGTAGTAGGAGCAGATTCAACAGAATAATTATTCTCATCACCATAATCATCATAAATAGGAGGCATATTGTAATCATAACTAATTTTCTCCTCAAAAGTAGGTGAACTAAAAATATTATACCCATCATCATAACCATCATAAACTAGAGGTTTAGTATCATCATGATGACCCACAAGTATAGGGGATCGCAACAGTCTTCGAGGGAAGTATTACCCAAATTTATTGATTCGACACAAGGGGAGCCAAAGAATATATGTAAGCCTTAACAGATGAGTTGTCAATTCAGCTGCACCTGGAAATAGTCTTGCTCGCAGTGGTTTATCAGTAGCAACAGTTTTATAGTGGTGACAGTAGTGAAACAGTAACAGCAGTAGTAAAATAGCAGCGGTAATAGTAGCAGTTGTAAACAGTAGGAACAAATACTGTAGGCATAGGGATGGATTACGGGCGTTGCATGGATAAGATAATTCATGAAATCAATGAGACATGGGCATTGCAGATAAATAATGATAAAGCATCCAAGTACAAACAATCATAGGCATGTGTTCCGTATATAGTCATACGTGCTCACAAGGAGAAACTTGCACGACATCTTTTGTCCTACCAGCCTGTTGCAGCAGGGCCTCTAGGGAAACTACTGGTAATTAAGGTACTCCTTTTAATTGAGTACCGGAGCAAAGCATTAGCACTCGGTGAACACATGTGATCCTCACATTATAGCCATCCCCTCCGGTTATCCCAATTTCTGTCACTTTGGGGCCTCGGGTTCCGGACAACAATATGTGTATACAACTTGTAGGTAAGACCATAAACAACAAGTATCATCATAGAAATAATAACATGTTCAGATCTGAAATCATGGCACTCGGGCCCAAAGTGACAAGCATTAAGCACAACAAGTTGCAACAATGTCATAGGCACTAAATAAAGATAGTAGGCACTATGCCCTAACAATCTCATATCAAATTACATGAACAATCTCATCCAATCCCTACCATCCCCTCACCTACAACGGGGGAATTACTCACACATGGATGGGGGAGTCATGGATGGTCGATGGAGGAGCGTCGGTGGTGATGGTGATGAAGATCTCCTTCGAATCCCCGTCCCGGCAGGGTGCTAGAACGGAGTTTCTGGTTCCGAATCGTGGTTTCTGATGGCGGCGTCGCAGCGGAAGTCTATCTAGGAAAAACGTCGTCCCCCCGATATTATGTCGTCAGAGGGTATATATAGGCGAGAGGGGAGGCCGATAGGATGGCTGGAGCCTCCTCACGCCAGTGTGGCGCGGCCAGGGCTGGGCCGCGCCACCAGTGCGTGAGGGCCCCTCAGGCCTCCTTTCCCTCCTGTCTTTTGGCTCCGTGGGTCTTCTGGTGAAATAGGATTTTTGATGATTTTTCCCGAATTTTTACTGAAAGTTGGATTTCTGCACAAAAACGAGACACCAGAGTAATTCTGCTGAAAACAGCGTCAGTCCGTGTTAGTTGCATTCAAAACACACAAATCAGAGGAGAAACAATAGCAAAAGTGTTCGGGAAAGTAGATACGTTTTGGACGTATCAACTCCCCCCAAGTTTAGCTATTTGCTTGTCCTCAAGCAATTCAGTTAACAACTGAGAGCGATAAAAGAAACTTTCACGAACACATTTGCTCATATGATGTATCTTATATTTACTAATTGGAGGCACCATAGGAGGCCTCACGTTAACTCTCACCAAAAGTAAATTTAATCCGTTGATACTAGATGCAGTTCCATATAAACGGCTGAGATGATATTGCATCGGCCGGCCCTAAGAGTCCAAATAATTTACTCCTCTAACGAACCATATCCCGTGAGAATCCAAGTAGCCTACTCCTCTAACGGATAGCCCAAAAGATTTTTCTTTCGGAAAATGCGGGGCTCCCGATGTTCGTTGCATACATTGTTGCTAAGCCTTTAGGGGAAAAAATTGGTCGGACGTGTAAACAACCCAGAAGAATCTGCTTGGATTACTACTTCTAAATTCCTTGCAATTGTGATTGGGTTTGTATGCTGCTTCGAAAAAACCTTTTAGGAAAAATAACAGATCGTAGGTCCAAATCAATGTAGTCGGCTCGGATGCATCGGCTGGCCTATTTAATTTGTCCCATGAGTTGTCCTTTCAATAAATCAGCGCATGCCTATGCCGCGAACTGGCTATATGCAACGGCTGCAACGCTTATTCTCACAAGCTCTACTTTCAAGTATTGTAAAATCACACTAATTTTGGATAAGAAAGTATTTAAAGTATTATCTTTGGTTTTGTTTATGAAACCACATAGAGAAAAGAACATGTTCTACTCCATGAAGCAGATAAAAGAATGTCGTAAGTTTGTTTCGATCAAGTTATATGCCTATTAAGAAATCATTGAGTTTATAACAACTTGATAAAGTTGTAAAATTATATATATTTTTTAAAATTAAAATTTATATTTTATATTGTTCCTAAAATAGATGTTCCTTGCCAGTGTACGTATATATATAACACTGTTAAACAATTGAGTGTTCAAAGGCGTAATTTTAATATAGACAATCCGATATAGAATACATAAATGGAATATAGCTCATGTGGTTTCATGTCTGAAAGAAAAAACCAATAGTAATTCCATATGTGTGTATTAATAATCCATATAACTAACTAATTTTGTTTGTTATTCATAATTTGTACATATTTTTGCATGTAAGAAATACTAAAAGTGCTAGCCCGTGCAGCTGCACGGGTTAATGACTAGTATATACTAACTATGTGATCAAGTACTCAGGCAATTCATAATAAGAAATATGCAACTAATGTCACCTCATAGTCAAGCAAGCTATGAAAGAGTGCCAATGCACTAATAACAAGTATCATGTACATAAGAAGCTACAAGATTGTAATATGCATAAATGATATGAAAGAGTGGTATCCCGCTTGCCTTTATTTGTAGAGCAAAACATAAATGCTGAGGCACCTCTGAAGTTCAAGAGAAGACTAGAAGTAGAAATATCAAAGATACAAGCATCAAAGTTATACCACAATTAATCGTGTTCTGGGACAAGCACATTACACTAAGAATAACAGCTATGCTCTCAAGAAGTGCTTAAAGTTAGAAGATGGTGACTCAACATAAAAGTAAACGAATGGCCCTTCGCAGAGGGAAGCAGGGATTTAACATGTGCTAGAGCTTTTCATTTGTAAAACGGAGATAAAAATTTATTTTGAGAGGTGGTTGTTCTATGTCAACGACTAGCAATGGGGACTTGCTATCTTCCATAATAAACAAGTGAGAGCGGTTCCGAGTTCTTTGAAATTTGGCACATTGGTGCTCTTTTATAAAGCTTTGGCACTCCTCCCCACCTTTTTTCCTTTCTCAAACCATGGCTAACCGATTCCATCGGGTGCCCACCAACTTTCACATTCCTTGGAAGAGTACCCCTTTTTTCTTTTTAGGATTAGATTATAATGGTCCGACCAGCTCCCTTGCAAAATTAATGACAAGCAGATGAAGCTGCCTAGTCGAGGGGTACTTAATTTAATATGGAAGATAGCAATTACGACCACTACGTCCCCATGAGCTAAAAACAGTGGCACAAAATGAGAAGTAGTTGAAAGTTTTGAAAGGTAGCACATGAAAATTTACTTGGAATGGCTTACAAATACCATGCATAGGAATTTATAGTGGAATCTTTGGAAGACTTGGTTTTTCGTAATTGGATGCACGTGTAGAGCTCATACTCAGTACAAGTGAAGGCTAGCAAAAGACTGGGAAGCGACAATCGAGAGAGCAATAACTGTCATAATCATGCTTGCGACAAAACAAAATTAATATAGGCATAAAAATGATACAAGAACTCTGAGGCAATTTAGATCATCGAGGCTTAATTGACTCTTTGTTCAGTCATATGCATGCTTGAGCATGTGCCAAGTCGATTCAAATAAAACTTTCAGAGGTGGATACCACAATAACATACCATATTATGAATAAGACAAAGCATGCAAGCGTCTATATGACATGCTACAGGCTAATAGTAAATCGAAACTAATCATATAAAAGCAAGAACTACAAAGCATCCATTTGATAACATATACCTTACATGAACCGACTAAGCATGTCCACATAGATGAGTATATGTACAAAAATGAAAACAAATAGAGTTCATACCAGCCTCTTACCACATCTCGGATTGTCGTATGTCGTCATCATTGCTCTTCACTTGTGTGGCTTGAATAATATAAAGTGAATACCAAGCTCCAATGGAGTAACGGGAGACTGAACTCTGCAACCAACTTTACAAAACCGAAGAAGAACAACAAATATTTTTGGGGTTTTCAATTTTTTTGAAACAAAAGCAGAAGGAAATAGCAAACAAAGCAAAATATTTTTGGATTTTTCAAATAGCAAACCGAAAATAGCAAGTAAAGCAAACCAAAGGTAGAAAACT